>OX388308.1:6559451-6817663 GCA_947579605.1 Athripsodes cinereus | reverse complement strand
ATATATTATGATTAATAAAATAACATTTTTCCCAGAAAAGAAAGACACATTTGGTTTTTTTTTCTAACAGAATTTATTCGAAGACCTTTCTTTTTTTTTAGTTTCCATTAAAATTTTAAGTAGATAATTTTAGTTGATGGAATAGTAAATAAAAATTCCGTAATAAACTCCAAAGTAAATATGTGCTGAGAGCATAATAAAATACAACAAAACTTTCAAGATATTTTTTTACTTTTTACAGGACAAATTTTTTATCAACTATGTAAGCAACAAAGTTTTATTAGATGACATTTGTAGCTGATCTAATGCAAAGATCTGCTATAAAAATAGTAAGAGAATTAATTCTAACTATACGAGTAAGTTATACATATTTATTTGTAACTTAATGAAACAGGTGAATGCTGTATGATAAAATTGAGAAATTTGAAAAAAATATTTGAAGATAAAAAATCACCTATTCGTCCATATATAATAATATCATGAAAGCATCTTCCTCAAGTACGAATTAAGATTTTTTCTATGAAAATCTGTAAGAAAGCGTGTACTTCCGTTAATACCAATTACGAATGAAAATAATATATGGGCATCAAGAAAAATCGTTTATACCTAGAAGAATCGGAAGAAGTATTCAGGATTTGTCGAGAGGACAAAATTAATTATTGTAAATTGAAGGGTTTTGAAGCAATATAACATTTTAAATTAATATAAGTGGAAAACGTTGCGGGATAGAGTGAAGAATGAGGATATCAGGAGAATGAGCGAATGCAAGATGAAAGAATGACGAAAAGAATGTATTTATCTCAAAGAAGGGGTGTGAGGAAGCGCGGACGGCCAAGAACTACGTGGCTTGATCACGTGGATCAAATCCTCAAGGTCGGCCGCGTGTTGAGTAAAAGAAATCGGCGTACATGTTTGAAAAACTGGATGAATGTGGACGAATCGAAAGAAGTTTGTAAGGATAGATCTATATGGTGTTCCGTTCTCTCTACCTACCCCTCCTGGGACATGGCGTGAGGGTATAGATAGATAGATAAGTGGAAAACTTCAACTAGGTTTAGGAACATTATATGTGATGTGTGCTTAGACCATTTACAGAATATTCAAACGATTGTAGATATAAGATAAGTATTTTATATCGGATTTCCGTGGTGTTTATGTGCTCGTTTGATTTCAGTAGTCAACGTAGTTTTGATTTTTTACAGTACTATAGGTGTAGTTACCTGACATTAAACTGATATATTCAACAATTTCAAGCTATTCTGGGTAACGTTGATATTTTAGTACTCACAAGTAATATGTAAAAATAAGCATTTATATGGGTAATATTTAGAAATATCTTCCGGTAATGTAACTCACAATAACTGGTCCTTTTTTCATTAGTTCGTATTTTAGATATTTGTATTTTTGATAACCAGTTCCCAAGGCTTGCTGAAAAATGAATAAAATAAATAGAGTTCATCTGTAACCTAATGGTTATCTCGGTCTCGTAACTTTATAAAGGTAGGCATCATAAAAATTTTAAAGTATCTATGATTTTCGTCTGCCTATCAATGTAAAAAAAACACTATAAAATCATCCGCAGATGGTTATACAGAATCAAAATAAAATTTGACGGTTTGGGAATTTTGTCTAAACATCCGTTCAATACACTACTTATATATTGGAGTATCTAGTAGGTACTCCAACAAAAACATAATGATGTTTATATATAACTAACTGAACCATCACATCTTTGTTTTCCTACTTCCTGATATTTCTCTCCTTCCCACTGATGTAATGCATTTTCCTTACACATTGGGTGCTATCAAATTACCCGCCATAAAACCAAAACACACATTGCAATCTTTCTTTCTACCTCACATCCCCCGTCCACTAACCAAGATGCTTTCACGGAAAGCTCATTTCATTTGAAAAGCAGACACCAACAACAATAATATTTTACCGCTAAAATTATGTTGAGGTATATTTTCGGAACATTGCATACAGGATGTCTTTTGAATTCAAATATATTATTTATTATTAAAGAATTTACAATTTCTCATACAATTCACGCTGTTTGTTTTATACTACATAATATGCAATTTAACCCCTAAAAATTTAGCAGAACTCGTGTTTTAATGGGAGATTCCTTTGGTCTGCGTATTATTTATCGTGTTGAAACCCAGAAAAACTAAGCAAACTGATTTCCAGTACTTCGCAAAACGCACAGCAATTTAATGTCTTCATATTAAAACACAAACATATGTGTTACTATGATAGATATATCCTGCAAAAATAGACAATGATAAAACATGGATTGTACGACAATACAAGTTTGAAATACGGAAATTAATCAAATTCACAATAGATGATTTAATTAATCAAATTTCGATATGATCAAGAAATATTTATATGTGAACATTTATTCGCTTTTCTAGAATGTGAAGATCACTCACACGCAAAACGCAAATGTTCTCAGAAAGTATTATTTATGATTTCATGTAGGACTATATAATTTTATCAAAGTCAAGAATGCACAATAAGGAAAAACTGAAATAACGGGGATACAAACCTCGCATACAACGTAACCCTACTTAAAGGGCATCGAATACCACTTTATTTACAATAAATATTGACAGAACGTTTTATTACAATACAATCAAATGTATTTTGAAAATGTAATGAGGTGAAGTTGGTCAATCAGTTATTATTTTTTTAAATCTAATTTATATAAGCACTTTTTGTTTATATCAATCATCTTTACGATATTTATCTAGTATTATTGTTATAGGGCTGGTACTGGACTGGTATCCTATGAAGGAGTATCCTTTCCCATGTATAGGTACATCTTAGGTATCCTATGTAGATGTTTACTGTACAATGCTTTCCTGTTCAGATTGCATAAATAGAAACAGCTATGGAATCGAAATTGATTAGTGTAATTTGTGACGAATAAATAAATAAAATTGATTACCATAGTTAAAAAGCAATTTAAATGTATTTCATATTCATCTCAACTTATCATCATATGTACATATGTGAATCTTTGAATTCGTCTTAAAAATCAAAATACACTTATATTATTTTACATATACTTATATAACAGGAATTTTATTTTAAATTTACATAAAAATGAGTAACAACTTGTTTTATACTTATCTCTGAATAAAACTTAAATTTATTTCATAACCATAACTTTAAGACTATAAAAATATTTTACTATTTTTACTGCAATTTATATCACTCTTGCACTATACTGTATGTAATTTAGTATCACCCCATATTATCTTTGTTTTACTGTATGAAATTACATCTGACGTAACGTATCGGGTTACTTTTACTTCAGACTGCAGTTTGTTTGTTTGCATTTAACTTTCCTTTTCATTCCTTCGAAAGTGAAATGTAAGATGATTTTTCCAGAAATTCTTACGTTTATCTATGATCAGAAATCTGCTTGCTTTACAAATTTAAGGAAGGTACTTTGCCATGTAACAAACAAACTTATCAGAAAATTATATTTACCTTATTAAATCCGCTAATGAATTAAAATTCATTATATGAAAAACAACCTTCATGATTTTTTAATATTTGCTTTGTTTTTTTTTTAGAAAATTTCAAGGAAATACGACTCTATAAACATGAAAATATTATTAAGAAATCTATTAAAGTCACCTAATAATATTATCACCACATTCGAATTCAATGAGTAGACTGATAAATTTTCGGCTTCAAGCACCATTACACAAATATAATTAAAATAAAATCATTTCGGTGTAATGAAAATACCATTTTCACACTCGCAGATTAACCGATAATTTCTTCTATTGAAACTCTCTTTGTGCACGGTGATTTGAAAATATGATCTTTGTATACCATCCCAAAATGAAAATAAAAAAAAGTCAAAAGTAGGATATGAGTTCAATCAACTCAACGGGGAATGTGAGCTGTACAATGCACTGTTGTTATTGTCATGCGATTTTAGTCATAATATTGAGTGTGCTATTTATTACAGTTCTTAAGATTTATCTAGTGTAAAATATAATAATTTGATTATACTCTGAAATGGTTGCCAAATATAGGTTTGTTAGTATATGTGCACTACTTACAATAACAGTAGTACTGAATTTATACTATTTTTCGGATCCACTCTAAAACATAAATAACTATAAATAATTATTATAGTATCATATCTATGTATATTCTTAAGTCTTATCTTTTGTAGGTTAGGCGTAGAGTAGGTTAAGCATTTAGTTATTCAGATGCATGAACTAAACTAGAACAGATTCGTTATAAGTTTATTTCACAAATCGATTTTCTAAGTAGCGAACGAAGTAATCATCCAAGTATTCTACAGAACTTGTCGATTAAGCTGATTGGAAAACTAAGTATTTGTCGTATAAGTTTAAAATAGATTTATCTTAAGAGACATTTAATGTACATTCACATATTTTGTGAGGTTTACATTATTATTAAAGTACACAAAATCATGATAAATGAATCAATGTTTATTAGCAAACCAGTACAATTATATGAATAAGATACACTGAGAAAAATACTTATGAAATTTCACAACGAATCATTGGTACGTTCTATCAGATTAGGACCAGAGATAGTACAAACGATTCATTAGTACGAATCTATAGTATTAATTTTTCGCAAACAATTTGTTGGTAAATTTACCAACGACTTGTTTGCGATAGGTTAATATTATAGATTCGTACTTATGAATCGTTTGTACTATCTCTGGTCCTTGTCTGATAGTATACGTATTTTTCTCAGTGTAGATTTAAACAGAGTGGCCAAAAGATAGACTTATTGATACCATTGTACAACTTATAATGTTTGGAAAACACTAATACATCGTTTAAATTTCCGATTGAAAACCCTTGCAAATTTATATATTTTTTAGAGAGACACACAGCAAGTTGATTAAATAGACAAAAAAAATATATACTTATTGACTTGGCCGGGCCAACCCTTCAATAAAGCGTGTCTACAGCATACGCACATTAATCCAACAAGTTCTTGGAATATATGTTTGTCAATTTATAAGATCACATTACTTTTACAAAAGAGTGGTCATAAAAAAAATACTAAATAATGAATAAACAGAACTTTGTTTTACATATCTACTTAGAAAAGACAGTAACAGTAAGCTCTACTCGGAATTCATGATGAATCATATTTTATGAGTAAGTTTTTAGTACCTATAAAGCTAATTGTTTTTTCAAGATATTCAAAATCTTTTGTTAGGTGTGGAAATCCTATAATATTCTAGAGACAACACATATAAAACTTATCTCGGAAAAATAAAAGTAGTGTATTTTATGTAAATGTTTCAAGTGCTAAATACGTTTGTTATATTGCAATGGTTATGTGGAGTATAAAGTTTCATTATTAAACTATTCGTATATGTGTATTCATTTTCTTTCTTCGTTGACGATTACTACCCCGAGCGTATTTCGCCTGCAGACTGAAAACTTATTTTTATCTTCATACGATATAAACAAGTTTATAAGATAATATTTTAATCTGGTTACTCAGAAATATCGTAAATAAATGTCAAATATTTTTATCGTCTGTTTAACGTCATCAAATTTTGTTTAAGTGCCTAGTATATGTATTTTTTTATAAATGTTTTTTTTTTAAAAGATATATCTAGGTTTTGTTATAAACCCAAATACAACCTTATACACCTTTCACACTAAGCTAAAAGCTTGTACCGTGAAAGGGGAGTTTGCCGGCACCTGGGATCGAACCACGGACCCCTTGTTCCGGAGGCCGAGATTCTACCTCCAGGCTACCGACGAATTAGCCCAATTGGTGTTGGATTTTGACTAAAATAATAAAGTGTTAACTTGTCATTATGTGAATTTAATGTACTGATGGTTGCATATATTCAGGAAATTTTAATATTTATGTTTCGATGTCTTCAATTGTGGTCAAAATACTGGATTTACATGCACGAAACTTTGAGTTTGGTTTCATAATTTGCATTCAACAGTAAGACAAAATTTTGTAAATAATATTATATCTGCTATGTATGGAAAACATAGATTTGCAGTAATTAATTATTTTTTTTTGTTCTGGTTTTATCGTTCTTTTTTTATTTTTACTGAATGAATTAGGCTGTGTCTGATATTCTTTTTGTATATTATTATTATTGTTTTTTATTGTTCTAGTTTTATTTTATGATGCATGAAAATTTATGTAAACACTATCTCAGTACAGGCTATTGAGGTAGATTGCTTTGTTATATTCTGTAAGCAATGTTTAATTGTATAATTATTATTAATTAATAATATTAGGTATATAAATCCATTGTTATCCTGCCACAACACAGCCTTGCGGCTAGTGTGGTAGACAGATATTTGTGCATGTTTTTATATGTTTTCATGTGTGTGATATGATTCTGAACAGTATTATTTTTAATAAACAATATTATTATTATTATTAATATTTTAATGAAAATTGGAAATGTAAACGAACAGATACGAAACAATACATTTGCATGCCTATGTTTGGTTGGTAAACACCATGTACCTACCTGAGCAAACTATAAATGTATGTATGTTGTTGTTGTTGACAGAGTACTAATGTGCGTAGGTTTGTAAGCTTATTATTTGTTTATTACTGTAGAAAGGCGAAAATCGTATATTTGATGAATAAATAAATAAATTATTACAATTTTCATAAACTGGGATACTACATCGTTTAAGAACTGAGGCTTAATATTTGTAAGTGTTGGTTCCATATTAATTAGCATATGATAACATTTAAATTTACAGAAAAGTTTGTTAGCTTCATACTTTATGTTATTATAAATTTACTATGACTTTTTTTTTTAAAGATATATCTGGGTTTTGTTATAAACCCAAATACAACCTTATACACCTTTCACAGTAAGCTAAAAGCTTGTGTCGTGAAAGGGGAATTTGCCGGCACCTGGGATCGAACCACGGTCCCCTTGTTCACGAGGCCGAGACTCTACCTCCAGGCTACCGACGAACTCTAATAAAATAATGTAACAAATACTTACAGCATATTTTGCTGGAGTCATTTTGAGGGTAAAATTGGCTGTAGTAGTGCACCTTCAGAGAATTGAGAACCATCTCTTTACTACCATGCTGGTCTCCTGAAAAATTAGCAATATCGTAAGATAAAAGTAATATACAATAATAGCTGCTAAGTGATGATTAAAATTATGTTCGTAATAATATCATATTTTCTATTTCATTTCATACCTAATGTATGTCCAATCTAACCAATATTATTATTACCAATAAGAATCATAAAATTCAACTATCGTCTGAGGTTCAATATTTTGAAATTTTGAAGTGATACTATACGATATAAAAATAAATTTCAATAGCAGCTGCTTCGACATTACTGCTAATGATTTTATTTACAAGTCGTCGTAAGGCAACATACAAAAATATTAGAACTAATCATATTGTCTTCTCGCTGACAATTAAGTAGTCAGTATAATCTTCGTAACAAATATATTCTAAGACCCTATATTGTAGTTATATAAAATACGTTTCCTTACCACATTCTACAACCCCTTCATCCATAGCGTCCCTGCAATCTTTGTGTCCATTACACATATGTCTTTGTGGAACGCACGTCTTCCCTTCATCGCATACAAATGATCCGCTGGGGCATTTGTCTGTAAGTAAAAGCAACAAATGATTTAATTATAGTTTCATAAAGTTTAACGTTAACGGCTTGATGATGGCATTTATGAATCCGAAAAGTTTCCAGGCTGTTATAAATCTAACAGGCAACATTAAAAGAATAAATATTAATATGTTCAAATGCCTAACCTAAACTACCGCGTTGAGGGTTGAAGGGCGATATTACATTCCATAGAAAATAAAATTAATAGAAAATTGAACATTCCGTGTTTTTCTTGTTAAGGGATGAAGATATTAAAATAAACAAAATTAAAAACAAAGAAACGGACAACAGTCTGGACGACGTGTTAAAAAACTTTATGGAAAGCACGAACACGTAAAAAATACCATTTGGGATGTGCTACAGAAATGTTGTTTGTAAGAAGTTTGTATATATACGAGTACCTTCTTTGGGAGGCGAGTTTGGACATAGTAGAGTATACTTTTGTATGTATTCTAATACCAATACTTATTATATTATTTTTTTTAAGGTTTTAATTAAACGAAAAGAAATAAGTGTGTATTTTACGTAATTTGTATTGAGTAGTAAATTGTATTATTAAAAAAGCTAAACATCCGTTTATTTAATTGATAAAAAAATAAATATCTCGTGTTCAAAAAGATTTTTTAGTTATAAAAACAGGAATTTGTAGGTATAATGAAAAATTATAAAATTGTTTATTTTTATAGATATGTTTAGTATTATAAATATCTCGAATATAAAAAATAGCAATTTAATAACCTTAATAGATATAAAATCTTAACAGATATTCTTTTATACGATATTACAGTGATGGACTCTTTAAGCGGAAGAATAGATTTGATTTTCTGATCTGTACAAAGGAACGCAAAATAATATTAGCATTCGTTTTTATGTCGGATATTTAGTTATGTATTTGTTACTGTTATAACAAAGATCCACAAAAAACTTCAAAATCAAAAGAAATAAACTATTTAAGTACGTATGTAAATCAATGTAAAAATTAATAATTGTCTTATGCATTATTTTCAATAATATAATAAAATGAATAATTAATGTTTATTGTTATTATTTATTTTAATATTGTTTATTACTCTATAGTAATAATATAATGAATTGTTAGGAAGTTAATGCTGATACAATCAATGAAATTCTTTTAAATATATTTTTGTTTCTATCTCCTATGCATGTTATGCAACTATTGTCTTTAGTGAATGATGAAATATGTTAAGATATTAGCTCATTGCGTTATCAACTTCACAATTGGTTTAATATATTATTAATTTACGAGATTTACAAATTTATAATGGATTTTTTTAGTAGAAGTTAGAATCTACTATTTAAACACTATTCAGTACAAGTTGAATAAACTTTATAATTAAGACATGTTTGAATATAAAACTGCAAAAAACATACATGTTTTTGTTATTCATTCATAAATGGACCTGAGATTAACTGTCTACTATGTATAAAAAAACGTAGCACATTAATTTCCTTCACCCGTTGCTGCACATGTTTAAACATACCCGTGTTGTACATAAATATGTATCTACATACTTATTAATGTAACGTACAACCTGTACTGAATACATATATTTTTTATGTTATAAAGGACCTTTCCGGTTGTCTAATATATTATGCAAATAAGTGATAAAAATCGAGTTTCAGAAAATCTCAAACTGAAATTATTAAAATATATCAAATATCATGTACCAGTGTTAATTTTTCAGTTGTAAGAAAATTGTAATAAAGTTGTGAACCTATGTTAAACACGACAAGGGCAAAATATTTGGCTTTGTTCATTTTACTTCAAATTCAATTAAGTGTTAATATGCTACGCATATTAATGCGTATGTTTGCAAAATAAACACAATAAATGTCAACATTTGGTTCTTCAGAGCAACATTTGGAATAGCAGTACCTACCAATGTAAATATAAAGGCACACAACATTGGCACGGAGTCATTTCACAACTTGTTAATAATTTTTCATCATATTTGTTTACAATTTTTGGAATTTCAAATTTCGTCATTCGTCTCCAGATTTTAGTACTTATACGAATTTTGAAAACTCCATATCTTTTCATTATATATTAGAATTACAAAACATGCACATGCACAAAGTTTTACATTAAAACATTGGTTCTTTACATGCATGAAAACCATGATATTGTAGGGATGCAGTGCTCTTTTGCATGAATAGAATGCACGTCACTGTCTGAAGTTGAGGCTGTCATAAAACAAATTAATTGAAAACTCGATACACGTTCGGTGGCTCTTTCCCATTGTTTACAAAATCCAGAGCGTAAATAACTAACATTTACCATGTAAAATACTTTTTCACTTGTTTTGTGTCACTTGCTGGCTTATTGCTTGTTTATTCTATAGACGTTTAACAGTGCATTGCACATAATATAATATGTAACATTAGGTACTTGTCTATCCTTTGTATAGGTACGTGTCATGAAACTAAATAATGAGGGTAAGACAGATTTTTTTTAATATAAGTTATGCCATAAATGAGTCGCTGTAATCCCTATGCGGGAAAACAGTGTTCGTTTTTGGTCAAATATTATTTGAGTAACCTTATAATAACATGAGCCAGTCGAGACTTTGATCACCTCTTCCGTATACCGAAGATTACTACAAAGTGTATCAAAATGGTCAAATATTGTGTAAATAAGCTACCTTCATAAAACATTGACCCAACAATTATGACCCAGCATTTAAATAAAATATTGTTAAAGACATGAATGAAAAAAAATCATTTCCGCTCCGTGATCCTGGGAGAGGGGTATTTGAGTGAACGTTGGAAACTTCTGTATATACTATATAATAAAGGCTCTAGAAATAAAACATATAAATTATAATTTGTTGAAGCAAATGGAGCGTGTATGTATAAAAGTAATGTTTTATGTTAATATTGGGGTGCGATACGCCCCGTGTATGGAATTATACATAAATATCGTAATAATATAATATCTATGTATCATTTAGTACATGTTAATATTTTTTGCGTAGCTTCAGTCTAAAATGAAGTCATATATTTTATCTCAAATATAAGTTTGTGGCCTATATATATATACCTGAGTTACGTATCAAACGTAATGCTAAAAAGTAAAACTCCGAGTCTGTCCAGAAAAATATTAAGTTCAGATAAATAAATAAGTCATTTGATTCATGAAATATATGGAAAAAAGACAATTTCAATAGCTACATATTTAAAGCGTTTCGTATATAACTATTTCATTGATTAAGTTAATTCATCGATTGATGGTTCTTAGTGGAAGTTCATTATGTGATATAAATGTTTAAAACTTTTATTTAGTACTAGCTGACCCGGCAAACGTTGTTTTGCTATATACATTATTTCTAAGAAATATTTTTATCGACCGGAGTTGAAAAAGATTGAATTAGGTACTTATATTGATATTAAAAAATAGGGGTTGACGGTAGAAGGGTGAAAATTGAGGGCTGTAGGAATTTTAAATGAATAACCATAAAAAAATAAGAATAAAAAAATTGACCAAAAAAATAAAAAATAAAAATTCGAGGTGGACCTTAACTTTTAGGGGTATGAAAAATAGTATTTGGCCGATTTTCAGACCTACAGGACAAGCACGCAAAATTTCATCAAAATCGTTCCAGCCGTTTCGGAGGAGTATGATAACAAACACCGTGACACGAGAATTTCATCGTAATATTTACCAAATAGTTCTTCATTGTATTGATGAGTAAGCTTAGATAGTTATTGATAATGTGGTTTAATGAGCTTGTCTTTTCATTTAGTATTCAATACTGTTATTATTATTAGGTATTTAAAGATCGGTATTATAGTTTCACTGAGTAATTAACACAACCTTCAATGTATCTTAATAACTCCATTATAAATCTAAACACCACTTATACAAACTAATCCTCAAAAACATCTTTCTATCACGTTTGAGAATTATAAGTAATTTTTGCAAACAAAATTTATCTTTTTAGATCTTCCATCTCGTGGTTTGAAATAAAAAATTGAGTGGATATTCCGTGAATAATTATCTATCATTATTAATATTCCATTAATTAATTCATTCATACTATCAAGGTAATTTCTTACACATCCAGAGAATCAACTGCATGTAATGAATATGTCAATCATCCTCTGCATGCTAATAAAAAAGGTATGAAGGAGGACTGACTAGAGCAAGTAATATCCTAGAATATTTATTACAGTTGGCAGTAAGCCTAACTCGAAAAAAAGTGTTTTATGTTTAAATATAGGTGACGTCATTCCATTTATTATTCTGTAAATAATCTAAGTTATAATCAAGAATTATTATTTCTTAAATAACGAATTCCACTAAATCAATCGGTGATAATGATACAAGTGAATATGAAAATCAGTTCAAATTTGTTCATTTATTTCAAATACTTATGCATTTATTAAAAAAAACCTCTTAATTAGCACGATTTCATGTTCACCAACTCTGACTCATTTTATTCATGCTTTAGCGTGGTGAATATATTGTTTTGTGTATTTAAATACTAAATAGCAAGATAATTGAAAAAAGCAGTAAATATATTGCCTAAAAATGGTTGTAAAAAATAGACTATATATTCTAATGAAATAAAATGACAAAGCGTAAATTCTCTAGGGAGCTACATATTATATACTGTGTTAATTCTAAATATCACTGTACCATTTAATATGAAAATGTTAATTGTTTTGGGGACAAAGTAACCGCTGGGCTTTCACACTTGTCTACACCTGATTCTATGTACAAAGGAAGATTAAAAGAGTGATATAAACTCGCAAATTCAGATTACCGTGAACTTTTTCAGACAATCAAAATGAATCTGCAGGGTTACTCTCTACAAAACTAAACACGATCTTAATCTAGTCTTGATCTTGATCATACGACGCACGAAGGGACTATGGTCAAAAACACCGCGCTACCGCTAACGCGCCATCGGTTTGTGTGTATATTTGGCCAATAGTCACTTCGTGCGTCGTATGATCAAGATCAAGACTAGATTAAGATCGTGTTTAGTTTTGTCAAGAGTAGCCCTGCTGGTTTGTGTTATAAATGTTGCAGTAAGAAAATGAAGAGCTTATAAGCGTTGCTAATAATAGGTAAAAGTTGTTTGCATAGTTATATGCAGGCAAATGGACAACGATTTAGATAATTGGAGGCTGCGAAGAACGACAAAATGCTGACGAATGATCGTCAGAAGAAGCTGACAAGGAAAAGTAAATATGTGTGTTGAAAGACTTGGTTCGGAATGACTTGAGGTTAAGGGAGCAACAATAGATAGGGATCTACTTGTATGAGGAAGTACCAAGGCGCAGTAAGGACCGACGACCAAACTTGGTTATTTACACCAAAATTATACTAAGTATGAAATAAGGTAACGCTCTTGCCTTTGAGTCACGAGGTCCCGGGTTCGATTCCCGGCCAGGGCAAAGTGAAGAATGACCTTTTTCAAATTGTCCTGGGTCTGGGTGTTACATGTATATGTGTGTAGTGCATTGTATATGTGTGTATCGTCGTGTTAGTACCCATAATACAAGATTCATCTTAGTTTGGGACTAGCTCGATCTGTGTGAATTGTCTATGTATGTTATGTTATGTTATGTTATATTTTTACGCTTGTAGTAAAAAGGTTTCAAATATTTCAATATTTTAGTTAGGTCAACAAACTTTTGTTTCAATTGTGCACAATCTAAGGTTATATTGATACATACTACAGAATTCTTCGTAGAAGTAGAAATTATGTCTGGAATCGTAATATAGCCTCAAAAATTTCACATTCCACAGTCGTACCTTTCTTCAAGAAAAACACTGCAAATCCATGTGTTAAGATGACATAGTAGGAAAATTTAAGTTTTTTTTTTTTGAAAAGCTTATCTTGTGGGTTTCAAAAGTTTTCAAAATTTTTAACATAAAAAGAAAAGTTATCCAAAAAACAAACTATTATACGAAAACATAAACTTTAAAAACCTTTAACTACTTTGCTAGCTTCAAACACATTTATCATGTTGAAATGGAATTTTTTAAAGTATTTAATATTTACATACGAAAATGTGCTCAGTCATTGTGCTCAGTCATTTTGCACAGCACAGCACACAGCAAAAAAATATAAGAGTTATCACAAAATCAACAAGTAACTCGGAATATTTTGAGATTAAAAGCTCTCTTTATTGCTGAAAAAACTCACAGACATGTACGAGTATTTTCAGTTTTTTAGGATTTCTTCCTACAAACGTAATATTGAAATTCCGGTGTATTATCTACTTGTTAAGTAGAGATAATACAATCAAAATTATAATTGAAACCTTCAGAATGTTGTTTTACCCTTTAAATGAATTGTGAGTAGGTATTTATAGCAAATGCAAATGTATAGTGCGTTAAATTTAAATTTATGAATCCACTTACAATGGTTAACTGCAAAAAACCTTTAAAAAATAGCATCAAATAAGAAAATACAATTAATATCATAATGTTTACAGTCGCACTGGTGGAAAATAAAATATTTATAATTATTTATAAACCCATATTTAATGCCAGAACAACTCTCTATTATACGCTTTATAAAAAATGATCAAAATAGCTTTTTTGATAGAACAAAAACAGCCAATTTATAAATACATTATGTACATACTTGTGTTATCAATTTGTAAAATGCTTATTTAAAAACTTTTGGAAAGCTATAGACCATAAAATATATTAATGTTGTAAATAAGAAGGTTATTGTGAACCTGGAATATTTCTGTTAACTTATACATAAATGTCGATAATATTAAAATTGATCATACGGAGTCACTTAAATTTAATATCGCCTTAAGACCGTTAAATTTTATGTGTCTGATAAATTATTACTGTCAATATTAATGTACAATGTTTACATAGAAACTATCACACATTTTTCAAGTTCAAATCAATAATAATGTCGTTAAAGAATAAATACAGTAAGATTAAATAACATTAAAAATTATGTATCTATTTTATTATTTTGATTTCAGTATGATACAGGTGTATTTGAACTAAAAATCTATTTTATGTTCCCAATATGTGCCGGTGTGCCCATATCAAAGTTATATTTTCATTATTGTTTGATTCTTTTTCTCTCATATTTTTTTGACTATCTGAAATATTTTCTTTCCAAAAGAGGAATGAATATGGTCAGCACGTACGATTTTTGACATGAAAAAATGTATATTCAAATCTTAGGTGATTTACTTTGTGCAATTTTATTTATAGTTACAATTCTTAAATAAAATAAAAGTAATCATTGTATTTTTCCTTTATTGCTTTCTTTGAGTTATAAAGTTTTCGAAATTGGTAATGTTATCTACAGTAACTTTTTATTTGATATAAAATTAAAAAAATGGTTACTAGAACAAGAGAGAAATTAATCAACAAAAATGTAATCAAAATTAGTTTGCCCATGTACGCAAAATACTCTTTTAGATTAGGAAATATATAAACCAAACCGCACATTTATATACTCAATACGGAAATACATCTTAATAATAAATAAAATAATTTATTCATACAATTATGTTCTGTGTGTTATTGGTTAATCCCATCCATATAAATTAAGGAGATAGCATCGCAGAAAATTAATAAATCAATCAACATTGGTATCCTGTGATAAGGAAGATACTATTGCGTTATTATAAGGCAGAAAAGATAGATGGAACAGAATGTTATAATTTAAACAAATGTTGAAACAAATAGTTAAAGATTAAATTAATATATAACATAGATACATTACAATCATTCATCACGTTTTATCTAACAGATAAGTAAGGGAATGATATATGTACGGGTAACTGCTTGGTTACCCTTACTAGATTAAATATCGATATATTATAATTCAAACCAAAAATACTCATACCCTCAGCATTCACAGCAGACTACTTCTACTACTACTGACCACATTTCATGTTTTATTTGGGTATTTATTTTATTTATTACACACAATCCCTATAGGAAAGATTGATGACATGACAAATATCGATTTGTTTTTCAAATCGATCCTTCTAAAATTTTCATTCCCCTTTCCATCAGCCATTAAGAAGACAACTATTTCCTTCAATTTTACCGCAAAGTTTCTTATCAAACTCTCTGATCATTGAAATTAAATTTTCTATTATAACATGGAATAATATTGGTAACAATTTTAAGATAAAGTATTATTTGAATATTGAGACATTTTATGATGAAGAGGATTTTATCACTTCTTTACCCGAATCCTCAAACTATATTACAATCTATATCACAACCTAACTGAATTATATATATTATATGTATACTGAATATTATAATAAAGATTTGAAATATTTTCAAGTTTTAAAAGTATGCACAATAAATATATATTGATCTTGAAATAGACAGGAATTCAATTCTTAGTAAGTTACATGGAATTAGAAAATCATGGCTGGTAATGTTTTTAAAAATTGCCTCAGGGCAACATAAAGGCTTTTATAGAAACTTTTTTTACAACAAAGTGTAATTCTCAAGTTATGCGATCGTTGAGAAGAATGGTTGGTAAAACACTGCGTGATAGAGTGAAGAATGAGGATATTAGAAGAATGAGCGGATGCAAGAAGAGTGTTGTGGACAGAATGCGCGTGAATAAACTACGGTGGTTTGGGCATGTTGAACGAATGAACGAGGTTAGAGTGACAAAGAGGATATACTTATCTGAATGAAAGGGTGTGAGTAAACGCGGGCGTCCGAGAACCACGTGGCTAGATCACGTGGATCAAATTCTCAAGGACGGCCGCGTGCTGAGTAAGAGGAACCGACGTGTGTGTATGAGAAACTGTATGAATGTGGAGGAAGCGAAGGAAGTGTGTAAAGATAGATCTGTTTGGCGTTCCGTTCTTTCTGCCTACCCCACTTGAGACACGGCGTGAGGGTATAGTATAGTATAGTATTTTTTTTTGCATCTAGTAATCTGAATATAAACAATATCAAAGTATTATTGTTATTTTTGTTTATCTCATGTTTAGTAAAACATTTCCCAAGCTTGAACGTATTATATCAATCTTCCATCATTAATATGTATGAGCTTTTCAGCATTGATTTATTCTGGAGAAAAGATGTTTTCGAACTTCTCATTATTTGATACAAATATTTTTTACAATTCAGAACACATAAATATACAATAGGTACCGATTTTTCACTTTATACCGAAAAGAATGACCAACATACATAGAATTGAATGAAAACAAACCCCGAATGAACAATGTTCAGAGCATTCTAATTTTGGTGTGTTGTAAATGAAGCTAAACTAGATGAGACTTACTCTTTTTAATGAGCTTAATTTCAAAATGCTAAGGCATTTGCATAGTGCGAAATGAAATGTTTTATTACAATAGGTGTGAGTTTACCATTACCAGCCCTTGATAATTATTTTACGAGTATTTGAAAATAGTTTATTCTATTAAGTCTTTGAACTTAAATGACGGTTTTATTGTTTTTTTATGGTGAAAATATCCAATTTAGAACAAAAATAAAAATAAAATGGTAAACAAAATATTGTAACGATACTAATAATTTGAATTTAAGATTTTGCGTAGGCGGTGGGATATTGTTAAAACACCCCATTGTGTCATAGAAATTTAAGATCTTTTTATTAAAATTCATAATATAAAGCACAAGGTATTACAACCCACGATGGTGTACTTAACTAGTGAAATTTATTGAGAAAATGTTTTAAGTAGGAAAACATAATGAGTGTTTTAGGTTAAATTTATTTAATTATTTTAATTAGTATAATGTAAATGCCATTTTACAACTTAAAACACAAAATATGATTATGTTTAGAAAGGTTTATCTTTATGTATAATATAAAACTATATTCAAACATTCGTAAAACACTATTCAAGGATTGGTAATGGTAAACTCACACTTATTTTATAAACCAGATCCTTCAAGACGGATTCGTGTAGATTAAATTGCATAGGAGAGGATGCATGAGGAATTCTATGACAGTGACTGATGCGAAAGGTGTATGCAACGATAATATGAAAAGGCCATCTACTCTTTCTGCTTACCTCAAGAAGGACACTGCGTGATGATATATTATGTATGTATGTATTTTTATGAAAACATAATTCTAATAAAAAAAAATATTATGATGAGATACAATAATAGTCAAATTTAATAGATTTGCTTTAATTATAAATAAAACACTTATTTAAAGTATATCCACGGTGACTTTATGTTGGACGCGAGCCGGTTTTCAAGAGCTTCCGCTCTCATCATCAGGCTGGCGAAAAGTGAAAGCTTTTTGCCAGCCTGATGAGAGCGGTAGCTCTTGAATGCCGGCTCGCGTCCAATAAAAAGTCACCGTGGATATACTTTAAATAAGTGTTTTATTTATAATTAATTCAACATGAATTTCCACCAAGTACCGTCGGTTGAAAATATCAACTTTTTAGATTTGCATTATTAAGGACATTCAAAGTTGTACTTAACTGTACAGAATTATGTTTTTCAATCTAAGTTTGATATTATGAACAACGTGTATTATTTATATGGATGATAAACAATAAACCCATTGTATCAACTAAGAGTCCTCTAATAAAATTGTTCAACTATAACATCAATATGTATATCTCGATTATATTATAGTAGCAACCTGATTCTACAGCCTGCGATAAAGTTAACATTTTCAATTCTATTACATTTTTAATCGAATTTTCAGATCGTAAATATACTTTAGTGTTTAACATTGGTTGCTAAAATTCGGTTTAAATATTTGTTTATTTTCATTTTTATAACAAAGAAATGAAATTTAATAATATAAACAAAAAAAAACTCTTTTGCCAAATAAACATATTAGGATTTACATTCTAATGGCAAATATTTTAGTTTCAAATTTCACACAAACCTGAATTTGAATGGAGCCATTTTTTTAATCTTAAAATATGTTTTTCGGGTAGATTTTATATTAATTTGGTTGGCCGCACACAATTTTATCCGAAATTTAACAAAAGCAAATGTATAACATACCTACTCGTATGAGTTCAACAAAAGCACACAATAATAATATGTATATATATTACACATGAGTTTGCTAGCAGTTTATTCCAAGCGTTCAATATTTCCAGATATTAAGTTTGTATTATACTCTTATTGAGTAAATTCACATTTCAGTCATTTTTGCTGAGTAAAGCATTCTCATATGTAAACTTCATGTTCTTTCATCATTCTACTGGAATGTATAAAATATTTCTATTAACAAAGGTTAGAATGTTTTCCTTTTTTAATATATATATTTTCAACAAGTTTTCAGAACGTATTCAACAAATTTTCTTTCTTTTACGGTTCTTAGAATTATATTTCTATCAATACCATAATGGCATATCATCATCTCACAAGTGGGGCTACTAGTAGAATTATATCTCTATTTATCAATAACGTCATGAAATATCATCTTACAAGTTGATTTATTCTGCTACCCAAGATAGTTTTACAGAAGCCCTTAAATTTGAGGAGCTGTACTCCGATAGATATTTACTTATCAACAGCTTTTTTGACTTTTGTTAATAGCTTATAAACTGTTCTATAAAACGAAGATGAATGACGAAACTTTTTCAATGTCCTTTTCATTTTAATTAACTTTAGAATGTCAATAATAGGAATATCACATACGCACAAAAATAAACACCCGAAGCAATAAAGATTGAGATAAACTAGTATGAATGCATAGTTTTCTCAACCAACACAATGTTTGAAGTCTGTTTCATAACATCGAATTCGAAACGTCTTTTCTTTATTTATTTTAATCGCTTTGTGTTAAATCAGTTACGAGTCGAAAGTACCAAAGTGCAGATAGTTTGCTTGTGTGGAAATGTGTCGAAAATGCGATTAAATGTTAACGAATGGCCTCGAAACAAAGTTACTAGCATGTGCTACATGGGAGTACACGAATTCACTCACCTGCTTAGTGTCCACTCCATTTATGATAAATTTCGCAGTCGCTTCATCTCTTTCAACGACGATGCATTTTGTTTTGTCTTTTCTTATTTTCATGTTGTATTTTGACAGTTACATATTTTTACCGAAGGCTTCATTCAACTCGTTTTCAGTGTCTACGAGCAAAAAGTATTTAGTGAAATGTAGATTTACCGCGTGTTCCTAATAAGCATGCAAGTTTTTCTCTTCGAACCAATAAATATTACTAGATTCAGGATAATATATCACGAATTATACTTATTTATGTATTGCCGTTCGGCAAGGGTCGTATAAACCAAATGGTAATGAAAATTAATATCATGGACTATCCGTATACTAATGATCACATATGTAAAACATGATCTAGCATTGTCGTGTTAAATAAAGTATGTATTTCGTAGAATATGGGAACGAATAATATTAGGTATTATTTAAGGTGTATAATTACAATTAGGCAATAGTAAGTTGTCCAAACTCTACAGACTAAGAACTTAATGTAGGTCATCATCTCGCCTTAACTTCCATAAATAGTATAAATAATATCATAACAAGGATATTAGTTTGATAACATTATATTTAAGTGATGAAGTAGATGGGGTAAAGGATATTTCACTTTATCAACTCAACTTAAATACAACTTCAACACTCATCCTGGAAGCAACATCATCATCATTGCCCTCATGCCCTCAACGCTCCTCTCGGGAGCACAGTGCTGAAACCAGCCTCCTCCATTCAGAATGGCTCTGTGCCAATCATCGTGTATTTATATTATGTTTTAAAACACAATCGACATTGAAATAATGCCATATAATAATCAGACTGTTAAAGATATACGTTGGACCTATTTGTCCCGTTAAATAAGTACAATCAGTTCGAAAAATTTGTTTGTGGAATTGGAAATATGTACCTACCTACCTACATAATTTTTTTTATCGAAATTAAATATTTATTAATATGTAAAAGGAACCGTGTGTTTTTTATAGTTTGTTTGTGAAATTGAAAAAGTGGCATTGATTAAATTTAAAAAAAAAATCGACTTGTTGAGCTATGGAGCAAGGACAGTCGAATTATGTGTCTCTCGAAATAATATAAGTTTTATGTACAGATCTTCAATATAATACACATACATTACTTATACTGTAATATCGTCGATATTTAAAAAAAAATGTTACAAATCTTGAGAGACCTTCCGTTTTAATCCAAGAATAAATCGAGTGAAAAATATAAGGCAAAGAATTATTCTTGTAAATATTATATCAATAAGCTATATTTGATCAAATACCCCTTTTCTAAGAAGCTTTGTCATTTTTTTTGGGCCTTTATTATTAATTTCAGCATTTGGATCCTTTTGAACTTATTTCGGAAATGCTTTCACAATAAAGTAGGAAAGCAAAGAATTTAATTTATTTAAAATTAAATTTTATAACTTTAAATCCGAATAAAGTTCCCGTAATCCATAGATTACTATTGAATTCCATTACGTCAATTCTATTCATTATAAGTGGAAAGCTATTCTGAGTATTTGAGCGCCTTTATTCCGAAATTCTGGTCAATTTCCGATTAAAAAGTTTAAATCATTATCATTTTGAAGCACTCGTATATAACTGAGCAATATTATAAAATAGAATTCCTTTTATCTTAATTTTATAAAAAATGCGTTGTTCAAAATAGAAAATAGTATGTAAATTTAACACACGAAACTACCATGTAAGGCTTAGAGAAGACAACGTCACTCTATTTGGTAGTGCCCCGGAAGGGGACCCCCAACCCATCATTGTCGCAAGATTTGTTTAGTCCAATTAAGTTACCGGGTGACTTGCCAGAGGCTCCGATATTCTCTCTTATAAACCCCAATGATAGCTTGATGTGTACAGGAATTGTTCTGGGATACCTAGCATGGGTACCGCATGCTGGATACTTCCAAGCGATCGCGGGTTCAAATCCCGTCCGAGGCACTACTAAATATGGTGACGTTGCTTTTTCTAAACCTTATATGATAGTTCCGTGTGAAATATGCATATGCGATGTAAAAATTGAATTTAGAAAATAGTATGTTTTGATCTGTTTGTAGGTAAATTAAAATATTTGAGTATATTTCAAAAAACACGCGTTTTAATATCAAAGTATTTTCTAAGCTGAACGAAACCGTACTTATTTCTTAAAAAAAACGCTTTGTGTGCATAGTTTTTGAATTTCATTTTTCATTTGCATAATCGCCGACAACGATAGGCGTTAAATTTATGTGAAACTTAAAGAAAAGTTTTCAAAACTTGAGTGTGCGTATTTCGTATGATAATTAGACGTAAGATGCTCATAATCTCTTCTAAAATAATAAATTACTAATAAAAATTCACTGATTCATCTTAATTTATTCGTTTATTCGTTCAATAACAATTGCCAGCTTAATGAGACGTTTCTATTATCAGAACATTAACGTCTATTACGCTAAAAGTGAATCAATAATTAAACGAATGCTAAACCATTGATAAAAAAAAGTATGAAATTTTTGCTCAAAATGGTGGTTAATCACTTGCCTTTGTTTATTCACGTTTAAAGATAGGATGGTTCCCATAAAATAGCTTCTTAGAAAGCATTTGAATGATTTCCTATTGAAAAATCACTAATCAAAAACACTTATTGAATATTAATGATTTCTTTATGTAATGTGAGTGTAAGTATTTAAAATTTAGAAAAAAGTAGTAGGAATTAACGACGCAATTTTAATCTTCAACATTAAATACATCAATATAATATTATTTACAAATTCTTCAGGAAAATAGACTATTTTCAAAAATGTCTCTAAATGGTTGTTTTCAAGACTTTAAGTTAAGATATACAATCAAGATTGCATTGGGAGTAATTTACGTCTTCGTATAAATATTAGGATTAAAACTGATATCATGTAATTTGTGCTACTTTGGTCTCATGATCCTTTGTTTTCATACGTTTTCTATGTAATATGAGTAGGTCGAGATTATGATCATGATCGAATATTGAATTGGGCCAGCTGGTGGTGTGGAGATGTTACGATATGAATTTAGATTATAGGATAATGTCTCTATAAGTATACCAATAATACTTAGTATAGAATAGTTTACTCAGCCATTTCATAAGACCCTAGTGGTTTCTGCAATACGGTCAGAGTGTTAGCAAGGAAGAGAAATTCTAATCTATGATTTGTTACATATTATTATTCAAAACTTTATATTCCCAATAGATTTATGGAATAACATACCACTTCTAGTAATTTATTGATTGAGTCGACGTTGATTTTGTAAAACTCCATTATATTGATATAATGAAAACAAAATTGTTTTTGGTTTTACTACGATGTAGTAGTCGTAGTAAAACCAAAGACAATTTTGTTTTCATTATATCAACTTCTAGTAATATTATTTTATAGAATTCTTTAGAAAAATTCGAGGTTATGAGTTAATATATAAATCAAGTAATTTGTACAGTTTGTTATTCGTTTTGTTCTGTAAATTTAAATTTTTGATTTCTTCCTGCTTATTCAATTTTACTTAAGGAAAGTTTTTCTAATCTTGTTTCTTCTGTCTTGTATTGCTGTGATTTTTTGTATTATTTTAACTCTATTTCAATACTAATACTATACATACTTAC
The DNA here is from genome assembly GCA_947579605.1 of Athripsodes cinereus. Classification (NCBI taxonomy): domain Eukaryota; kingdom Metazoa; phylum Arthropoda; class Insecta; order Trichoptera; family Leptoceridae; genus Athripsodes; species Athripsodes cinereus. The sequence goes on along the minus strand of OX388308.1, from coordinate 6,794,445 downwards.
CATTTTAACTGTAAATATATAAGAATTATTTTAAATGAGAATTTATTTACGTTTAATCCGTTCAAAGCCGCAATAAAAATAAGGAAGAATATGTCGTAAATACTGCGGTTAATTTTAATGTATGGCGACACACATAATGTAATGTTCATTCCAAGTACCTATCTAGAAATGATGTGCGTTTCCCTTCATATTAATTTATCAATAGATTTTTATGTACTATTTTAAATGCCTTTACGAAAATATGAAGGTCTGCTTCTAGAATTTATTTTATAATATTGCATTGAGCTACACATTCAGGGTTAAGAGACTGAAAAGGAATTGAGCATTGGCAAAAGAAAGACTGAGTTATTGGATACAAGATATGGGAAATAAATATTTTACCAAACTATGCGTTTGTATGAAAATGGGATATAGACGTGGTTGTAGAAGGATAAATATAAAAGTAACCATGAGATGCGATTTTTTTGAATATCGATCGGCAAAACTTTGAGAGACGTGGTAAGTACCTAAATATGTGGACATGGCTTAGAGAAATATACAGATACATGACGAGTGTGTAGTACGAGGGTTGCTACTTAAGTTTTGAGATACGGCAAAACCAGTGCGAATATGTCAATTCTGACTTTGTCATCGTAAAGTTTGAAACATTTTATGGTAAACATACTCAGGACATTTTGTCATACGAGTGATATTTCTATTGTTTACACATACTTGAAAAATTAACTTCGTTAAAAAATGGAATTAAATCGTGAATATTTTCCTGCGATAATTTTCTATGACTTTTGACGTGGTGTAAACCAACAACAGTGTGCCGATCAACTTGTTGCGACTTTTGATGGTGAAGTACCATCTCCAGACACCATGTTTCGCTGATTTTCTGATTTGGTCAGACATCGTTGCAAGACGAATTTCGTGAAGGTCTTCTAAAATCGGCTGTTGTGCCAGAAAACATCAATGCTGTGCGTAAACTGATTTTGCAAGATCGTCATGTGACATACCGTGATATTGAATTATGCTTGAGCATTGGTTCCACTCGCATACATTTAATATTGCATGAACGTTTGGCTGTTAAAAAGATTTTTTCGCGTTGGATACCGCATAGTTTGGTAATCGTTCAAAAAAAGGCTCGTGTCGATTTTTGCAAACAAATGATGAAAAATATCAATCGTGGTGCTTCAAAAGACGTTTATAAAATCGTGATAGATGACGAATCATAGATATATACATATGAACCCGAAACTAAACAACCGCCTGTATGGGTCTTTCAAGATGAGCCGAATCCAACAAAAGTTGTTCGCGCACGAAGCACTTCGAAGCAAATGGTCGCCTGTTTTTTTCGGAATAACTGGACATATCGCTACCATTCCATTAGATCAATGTAGAACGGTTAATTCTGAATGGTACACCACTATTTTTTTGCCAGAAGTGTTCGGAAAAATAAGGGAAACCAATTGCAGAAGACGAATCATTCTCCACCACGATAATGTAAGCTCTCAGACATCAGCTCAAACAAGTGCATTTTTAAGCATTTAAAACATCGAATTGATGGGTCATCCGCTGCAAAATCCTGATTTGGCACTCAATGTTTCTTTTTATTCCCGCAGACCAAAAATAAATTGTGAGGTCAACGTTTTATGACGCCTGAAGAGGCGGTTGATGCGTTCAAATCACGTGTTCTGGAGGTACCTCAATCGAACTGGAAAAAGGGCTTCAAAGATGGGTTCAAACGCATGCAAAAGTGGATTGATCTTAATGGAGAATATTTTGCAAAACAATAAGGCCATTTTCGATTATAAATATTTGTTTATACTTGTCTATCTCAAAACTTAAATAGCAACCCTCGTATAGTGTAAGTAGATTAGTCAAAATTATATGGATATGTATGTAAAGTACTCGTATATGACTGATGAATGAAAAAGGCATGCAAGGTCAGAATTGTTTGGAATTCCGTCCCCACTCCCTGTCCCATTTTTTTTTTAAAAAGATATATCTGGGTTTATGGTATTAGAAATTAGATATTAGAGATATTAGAAAGATATTAGAAATATGTGTGGAATTATACTTACTTACTCACACACATACATAGATTAAATCACTCCCATGAGAGAGTGAATAAACAATAATAAACCTAAACTTATTTATTACGAATTATTTAATGAATGAAATCTTTTAATAAAATAGACATGTTTAAAAACAGCGTATTTTTTCGTAAAGAGAATTAATTACCTATAATGATGTAGAAATGAAATGCCTTTGGGTATATTTTAAAAATTATGACTTTTGTTTCTTTTTTAAGATTAAATTTAGTTTGTTTTTGTCATTACCGAAGCAAAAGTAGGCGGCACTGACATTTAACTACAATTTGCATTCTAAAGACAACACATAAATAGTAGGTAAATTATGTAAGTCTCAACAAGTCTACACGTATTTAATTCGTTGGTTGAACTTGGCTATAAGTTTTAATTCTCTTTAATCCACATGGAATTAATATACATAATGTTGTTGACTTTGTATAAATTAACAAATAATAATCTTACAAGGTAGGTGCAGAACACTCGGGCAGAACCTGTGAGATGTTTCTTGAATCTAATGTCTATTTGCATTTACAAGAAATATAATATCAGTACATTATGTTACGAAAGGTAAGTATATTTATAGTACATTATGTTACGAAAGGTAAGTATATTTATACTACAGTATATCTAATTGACAAGAGTTGAAACTATTCAAATTAATTTATTATTTATGAAAATACCTTTAGTAGCTTTAAGTAAAACTAATAAACTTAGTAAACTGATATTAAATATACCATGCATTTGTTATGTAGATGTGTGTGTAAAATGAGAGATAATTATCAAAGGATGAATGTACGTAAGAAACTTTGTTGTTTTGTTTTCTTTTATTAAATGGTATTAATCTCATTACCTGACTACATAGGGAGACAAATAAGTAACACTGCTTTTGCAACAGATGAGACATTGACTTCTTCCAAGTATCTAAGGTGTTTAATGAAAGAGTATAGGTATAAAGTCTTCTTTCAAGTGGAATTACTAAACTAGGAATATAAATAAATAATATATATTTATAAATATATGAAAAAAAATATGAAAAACAAACCTTCGAATTAAAAAAAAATAACTAATGGACATTACATAATATTAAGCAACTTCTTTGAAGACATAGTTTTAGAAATGGATTCTAATTTTTGATCAGAGAAATTCTAATGGAAATAAATAATGCCTAACTCAAAAAGGATTCTTTACAAAATACGCACTTTATATTTTTTTTCAGAAAAATTTTCAAATAATGAACTTAAGAAGGGGAACTATTTAACAGCTAAAATTCTGCATTAATTTGGATAATTATTTTGTTTTTTTTTTCTGATATTGAATATATCTTTTTTTAACCACACAAACAAAAGAAAAGCTCTGTTATGAAACAAACTATTTAAAAATTGTTTCGTAAATACACTGAAAATACGCATTTTCCTTTTAAGATACGACTCTGTAGGAAGAGGAAGCCCTCATTTTTAAGTTACTTGTCTCATCACAGCTACGTCAACAAATATAATATCAGAAGACTCTCTCCCAACCCCGAAGAAGAATGTGGTGATTTATTAGTGGTATGTATTAAAAAAACTGAAGGAAAATGTCTTTTTCTAAATTTTTCGCGATGTTCCTGTGTAGATAACATCTATAAATGTTGTTTACAAACAATTTTTATGATGGATTAGTAAAAATATTCTTTTAAATCCTTCCGTATTATGATGTCATGTGAAATTTCTTTTATCCGAGGAATAAAGCAGGAGGTATCAATCCAAAATGTATTTATTTTTTTGGGAATAGAGAGTGTTACAATTTATTTATGTATTTTGTGCATTTTCTTATTATCCTGTCAGAAGAAATATGTCTTTGTACGTTTTTTGAGTTTTATACATAATATGCAGGACAAGATCAGTCTATAATTGATTAAAGTATTATGAATTGCGGTCGCTCAATTCGCCGATACCTCCCATTGTCTCTGAAAAGATATACTATTATACCAACATTGCTATTAAGGCAACAACTTGATTTTTATAGCACGAAAAGACATTGTTTTCCTTTAGTTTACTAGTTATCCCACTTGTAGGGTATAAATTGTAATAGTATAGATTAATTAAATTTAAAAAAAATATGATATACAGGGTTGAACTTCAGCTTAACAGTTACTAATGACAATTTTCAGAAAATGTTGCTTTTTCAGTTATTTACAGCTGTAAAGTGTATTGCATAAACAGAGATATGAGTATCAGTGCGTACTGACAGAGATAGGTAATTCAATGTTATTTAAAATGTATTTGGTTTGTACCTAGGTATATGTAACTTATTTACGATACCGCGTACGTAATTATTCATACTTATATATGTGTGTGATAGGTTCGTTGTTTACGCGACCCGTGCATAGTACACAATAAGTTTACACTAGCAATAATACATACATAATATGTAGCTAATAAAAGACAAATATTTTGAAAATTTATATAATATTATACTATACTTTATCCTCACGCCGCGGCGTGAAACCCACTTTGGACACGGCGCGCCCTATCCAAAGTGAGGTAGGCAGAGAGAACGGAACTCCACATAGATCTATCTTTACATACTTCTTTCGCTTTTTCTACATTCAAACAATTTTTCACGCACGCACGGCGGTTCCTCTTACTCAACACACGGGCGTCCTTGAGTATTTGATACACGCGATCAAGCCACGTGGTTTTCGGACACCCGCGCTTCCTCACACCCCTTCTTTCAGACAAGTGTATCCTCTTTGTCATTCATTCCTCGTTTATACGTTCAACATGTCCAAACCAACGTAAAATTAAATACCTAACATATAATATGTGAAACATTTCTCCTATGGAGTAAAACATCTGATACAAAAGTTTTGCCTTTTCCAAATGAGTTTGATTTTATAAATATCAATGGATTGAGATCAATCATTTTTCTTTTATTAATTTTTCAGACTTTCTCAAAATATGTAATATGCTGGATGATAAGACAAATGATACTACACCGTGACAGCAACATCCTAAGATAAAAACTAAATGCATATTTCAGACAAAATTGACCGCGAAACTATGAGAAAGAGTGATGTTCAACGAATACGTTGTGAAAATGTATTAATATTACCAATTAAACTTTTTATGCCTATTCTATAAAGAATTTAACATTATGGGATGGGTACTATTTAACCAATTAACCAATATTTGGCATGCAATCCTGATATTCTTACTAATATTTATACATCCATATACATGATAGTGTGTGAGTGTGTGACGCACAGTATGATGCAATGACATTGAACTCTGTATCGATATTACAACAGTTGTAAAATGTTTAATAACTGTCTGTAGGTAGGTGTATAATCTTTACTGTATATTGTTTATTAAATACTCGGACACTTAGTATGTAACTATTGTACATAAAGAAACAATAAGAAAATATTTATGTAACTCTCAGCTCATATCTTGTGATTATCTACGCTTGACCATTTGTTTCACATATATTGAGTAGGTGTAGGTATTTGCGTTACATACCTAATAGACAAGTAGGAAAGAAATCTTTGATTTTAAAATTTTATTTATCTTATCCGGTAAGAAACAACGTAAACCCACATAAAAATGTGTTCTTTCTTCCGTCAAATTTACCATGGAAACTAGTGATGTAACGAATATTCGTATTCATATTTCAAAGTATTCGCATTCGCATTCGTATTCGCAAAAAAATATGCGAATGTTTTGCGAATATTATTTCGGTAATAAAGTGTCGGATATTAGGTAAAAATACTGTATACTTACCCGGTACATTGTAGAAACAGGTACTGCAAGAAAATATTCTTCAATAAAACCGAGGAGTTTTGAAATATTTTAAATTCCTATACCATTTTGTAAATTCGGCGACGGGAGGTTAGAAGTTTTAATGACTGAGCAATATTGTAGAAATCTAAGCAACTCAATATTCGCTATTCGCATTCGCATTCGCGAATATCCAAAATCACACATTCGTTACATCGCTAATGGAAACTAAGTTCAGAAATAGGCTTAATTTAACATTTTGAAAGCCTTTTTTTCATGTGGCAATAGATAATATATAGTGAGAAATAAAAGTGAACAAATACATTTTTTTTTTGCATTTGATTGAAATATCTAATACGAATTGTTTATAGAAATAACATTCTACTATGTTATGATCGATATACGAGTGTGATTAATTAAAACGCTACCTATGAATGAAACGAGCCAATGAATTACTAATACAAGTACCTATAATGAAATAAATTAGTACCCAATACCCGCCCAATTACCAACTTGGAATAATTTTCTACTTGATATAATGTAATAATTTAACACTATATCTACACCTTTATATCAAATATTGTTTACGTTATTCGGCGTAGCTTACCGTACATAGGTATGTATGTGCCTACGCATTGTATGTATAATGGAAAGGTTCTACACATTTCCATTAAATCGAAGTAAGGAAACATGAATACACAAAATACAATGTCATAGTGTCTATATTAATTATTGATTAATCAATTCAGTAATTTCAAACACTAGAGTTGGATCTTAGTGTTCTAAGTGTGTTCACGTGCTCTAGTTTTACATTAAACGGTCTATGAATAAGTCGCTACACATAAATCATACTAAGTTCACAATATTAAACCGGATATGTTTCTTATCATGTAGCTACAGCTTAATTTATATTTTTATCTTTTGATTACATTTTATATAGTATTAACTTTTGGATTAATACATTTCCTTCTCAGAATTTTTAATAGGGTATATAGGTTTAAATAACATTTTATTATTTTCCAATATGATATTATGTTTCCTGTAATATTTGTGTGTTAAATATCAGATAAGTTAGCATTGCGTAGGTAGGTGTATTTACATCGGAATCTAAGTTTATAGTATCGTTTCATATTATCAATTATTTTTTTATGAAATTTCCACGTGGAGTATTTGGAATAGAATAAGTATCTTCCCTGAATGTGTTCGAGTGTTCTCCAAAAGGCGGATTTTACTAAAACATCACTTACAAAGCACTAGATATTCTCGAGTCACCTGTGAAAAATTGATCAGACAATGAACTGTGGAATGTCTTCTGTATGGTTTTGAGTTTGGCCAGGAGACCAACAAGAGGTGAAAACCAATGCAGTCAACTGGCTGAGAAATTTACCATCGAAATTATAGGGCCCATTGCCATCTGTTACAAAATTGTTACAAAATTTACAAAATTACACGGAAGTTAATTGAACACATGACATTAAGATACAAGGCAGCCGGTAAGTCTAACTTCTATGAGAGGGCCTTTGGTGTTGTTGGATCGGTTACGTGGAATCGTCTGCCGGTGCCATTGAGAGATAGTCAGACTGTCACCAGCTTCAGAAGAAAATTAAAAACTGAACTCTTAACTGGCGCCCTTGAAACGGTCTGGGGACTGTTAAACGGCGTCAAAATAAAATCATCATCATCAAGGCATGGAAAAGACAACATAATATTATCCAGTATTTTCCCAGTCGCGCTTCGGGGAACTATCAAATAAGGTGGGTTGTCTTTTCTAATATTTATTTGATAGTTTCATACGTTATATTTAAAAACTTTAATCAGTTAAATATTTGCCATTCGAAGTTTTTTGTTTGCATCGAAAGAGTGTAGTCAAAAGATTTAGACACGGGGTTGTTTTGGCCGGCCAGCCCTTCAGGCTGCCCACAATTGCACTTTCTGTGTGGACAAGATTTGTTAAGTGCAAAATTTCGGATAAATGGAAGTCCCCAGACTTCTGCGGTATCCGGGTGGATAGTGGGTCTCCTTCAATGTTTGTTCAAGGGAAGTTAGGCCCAACGCGTATTAAATCAATATCTTGATTAGAAATAATTATGTTTTTTTTCATTAATAGTCGGATAAAATTTAATTGTAATCTTTAATTTGATACAACTATTCTCTGAAACGCCGGAGTAAACATTATAATTATATACTTTATCATTAATTCAAATGTAAACAATGTTTACGTAACAAATATAGGTAAACACACCTATATAAAAACAATAATCTGTTGTCTTCAACTTCATATTGTTTTGACCTACGTCAATATCCGATATCGATGACTTTAATAAATTAATTGTCATATTGAAAATCAATACATTATTAAATAGTAGGTACGATTGCAAAATAATATGTTTACTGATATGGATTTTTTTTACATATTTTCAAAAACTACCGCATATATTATCATAATGATATATTTGACACAACAATGATAACCACAATCCTCGGATATTGGAGAATATGTATTTTATTTACTTGTTTATTCTTTGTACACATCATCATTATAAAATAGTGTTAACAAAACAATATATAATTTAAAAAAAAACTAGGACGATATGCAGTGGGGAGATGATCACTATAAAGTATACTTCTAGAATGAGATATGTTATAGCTACATTATGAAATAATATTTACAATTTCTAACGAAAATAATTTAACGTTGTTCGCGCGATACAAGTGAGACTAAGTAAGTTTCAAAAATCATAATAGGCTAAAACGTTTCTCTAATTCATTTAAATTTCAGAGAAAATTTCGGACCCATTCCTTTGTAGAAGGTTGTGTATAGTGAACACTTTTAATTAATGAAGAGGAGAGTAAGCGTTTAATTTTAATATTGTTGACGTTTTGGGACCATATATTTTAAAATAATAATTTCTTTTGAAGAAAACGTAGCGCGGAAACGTCATGAAATTAAATGTCAAATTAGGAAAATTACATAATACTTAAAATTTTTGGGGAAAAGTTTTATGTATATTTTGAGAATTTATATTAAGGGTTTAAATATATGTATGATATTATAATTTAATTAGAGACATTTTTAAAGAACCCTTTGAATAAAATATAAAAATAAACTAGGCAATCGTTGAAATACGTGTGCGATAAAGTTAAAAAGTAACAAAATCAACATGACAGAACTGATGTCAAAATCTAATCGATATCTACTGAAAGACTCTTTCACGTTAGTTCTGGAAAATATCAAAAACTTTTACTAGTAAAATAGTTTTCACGTAGGTAGTTCCGTGAATAGGTGGTATAAATTTTATAATATTTATGGCAGATTTAAGTATAATATCTTGTGAAACGAGTGCGGAGGAGAACTGTTTTAGAAAATAATATATCTGATGTTCTAGAAAATGAAATAGGTCGGAAGAATTCTCTTGTGAAGGTAAACAACAATAAAATGATAATAACACACACCTAAAACACTTCCTTGCGCCGAATTATTATGTTTAATCTTTTAAAATAATATGGATTTTCAAAGAGTTGACAAAGTAATATTCAGACATAAAAGAAAAAGGGAAATAAGAATGGGTGTGTTTCGCTGTAAAATGGGTAATTTATCAAATTTCAGCTGAAATTCATGAAGCGGAACATTCAGAACAAATTAGTTTTATTATAGAAGAAACAGATCAACATAAAACGTTTCATCTTGCGAAACTGAGAATTTAACTATAGACGAGTAAAGAAACGAATCTAGTCTTTAGATGTTTTTTTTTCTTTGTAAACTTGAAATTTCTCGAATTACTTAAGCTCGAACTGTGACCTCTTCGCACGGCAGAACATAATTTGGGTTCATGGCCGATTATTCGTAAATCGTAAAATCTTTAATATTGGAGACGATTGACGTGAAAATAAGAATATGGCAAATACAAAGTAATAATTTATTATAGGTATTGTTCACTGATTTATGTCATTAGAAATCGTGTTACTTGTTACATAAATATGTCATCTAGTATTCTTATTTTTTTTCCATATATTATACAATATGTACTTATACTTTGAAATATTTGATTTATATACATTTTTATATACTTTGAGATTTGTGTCAGCAGATTTTATACAGATAACGTAAGCACGTACTCGTGAATACGTATGTCAATATCATTATACTATGTATATACACAAAACAGATACGCAATTTCCTTGGTTGATTTGCGATGTTAAAACGTAATTCCTGTATTTGATACAAGACGATGGAGAACGTGTATATGTTAATCACTTTGAGAAACGTATACAGTCTTGTTTGATGAACATATTTAGAGTTCCTTATTTTATGCATCAATCTGATTACATTATTTCAGGATAGCAGTAGGGGGTTAATAATTTCAGATTAACTTATATCGTGAAATTCAAAGTCACTCGTGAGTCGTGACTCTAGAATAATTTCATAATGAGTTGATTTCCACAGCACGTGATGCATGTATAATGTATGCACATCTTAATATTATGTAGATGAATAATATTATAAGTGCGGTTGGTTATCACAACTGGACAAATTCATTTGTAAATGTAGTAATTAAATGTCAGTAGAGTCCAAAATATATTTTACCTAATAATATTTTAACTGATTTTCAAACCATCATTGATTTTGTCCACAATTTTTTACACGATTTTGTAGAATTTTACCATTTTGGAAAATGTAGTTTTACATCCTAATTCAACGATGAGGTTTTCCACCCATAATAATAATAATAATAATCCCCATCCTGAACCCATCCTGAATGTCTTAATTTTTCGTTAGCTCAGAAAAGATAACTAATTTGTTTTTACATGCCACTGGCCTGATGGATACAACACTTGTGGGATATGCCATGATGGTGTAGTGCAGTTTTACAAAACTCAACCCGAAGAATAATTACTGCATACCTAGTTAAAAAATGACAGTATAAATATCAAATTTGAATTTTCTACTTAAAATTAGGCCACCAGGAACATAGTGGGCCGACAACAATACATATTTTTGGTAAAGTATTTTTTTTATACTAACTATCTTCTTCAAACTACAAAACTTCAAGCTATCTATCTTCAAACTATAATACAATCATGATAATTTTAGGGTCGGCGAACTAAAGTATGTATGTTAAAAATGCTTTTAAAACTTAAAAGTGACATCAAATTAATAACTACGTTTTATGAGTACCTATTTTAAATTTTAACTGAATAGTTTTAGTATATTAGTATGAATTATTAAAGAGAGCTCTTTCCTACATTTTTTTTACATTAACATCTAATATATTTCATTCACTTCAATATTGGAAACATTGATCTTTTCAGTACAAGTAAACACATAAACATTTCTTTGGGAATAATGTCAGTTGGAAACATTTAACATATGTTTACAAAAAGTCACATGAAAGTAGGCTAAGAAATTTATTGAATATGTCACTATAAACTAGAGAATAGAAAGGTAGTTAGCACAAAGAGAACTTTTGAATACAAGTGTATTAGATTTTATTCTTTTGTAAATCTTTAAGAGTTTTGATTTTATTGATATTTATTTTTTAAAACTCCATATTAATCCAGAAATAAAATAAAATATGTACTTATTAAACTTAATAATCATACTTTATTTCTTGATACCCCAAAGTATCATAAAGAGCTAGAATAGGGTTCGTCGGTAGCCTGGAGGTAGAGTCTCGGCCTCGTGAACAAGGGGCCCGTGGTTCGATGCCAGGTGCCGGCAAACTCCCCTTTCACGACACAAGCTTTTAGCTTACTGTGAAAGGTGTATAAGGTTGTATTTCTAACAAAACCCAGATATATCTTTTTTAAAAAAAAAAAAAAAATATGTTGAGTTCAATTGAAGCCCAAATTTCTGTATTTTTTTTGTATAAAATTGACAAAGCATACCGTGCTCTTTAACCAATTGATTATGTTAATGGTATGTCATAATATACCATATTTTATTAGCTAAAAAAACGTGCATTCCAATAGTTATCCTAAAAGTAGGAAATATCGTGACTGTTATGAAAATATTGTAAAACATTGAAAATATTAATTGAAATAGAAATTATACAAGTAACTGTGTGAGGAAAAAAATAATGTCTACAAAATTTTAATAAATTGAAGTAAAAACATTATACATACATAGGTAGATCATCTGAAATCTCATCTCAATAAAAAAATCCAACATATTTCGTAACCTTTCCATTAATTGGTGTATAGATATTTCAGTTCGTTCATACATAAATATGTTTGCTTATATTTAACGAAGCAGGAAAACTAATGTCTTCTATGAAAACTTGGATTAATTGAGTGTGTTCGTAGATAATAAAATTGCAATCGTATGCATTCAAAATATCAAACATAAAGACAAATACATCTCGAAAATATTTTCTACTAACACATCTCATACTTGTGTTATATGGCAAAACCATCAGTCATCTCGCTGTGCAAAATCTAATCGGAAGAAGCGAGAAAGGCGTCCCAACGCTAACTGATCGGTTCTAGGCTGGTTTCAGTGGTTCCGATTAGATATTGCACAACGTAAACATGGTTTGCCAGTCGAGATGTCTCATCTGATGGGTTTTTTCATCTGCGAGGTAGAGTAAAAATTCAAGTGTGATTTGGTTCGGAAATAAGTATAAAAATATTTTCGATTTCGGCGTGATTCTTAGCTTAGCTAGTATTAATATCAAATATAATTTTAAATTATATCTTATCAAATTGGAAGTATAATAAAAACAGTGTTCATATTACCAATCTACAAAATAAGATAAGGTATATCTTGAAATGAGGATATTAGAAGAATGAGTGGATGCAAGAGGAGTGTTGTTGATAGAATGCGTGTAAATAAATTGAGATGGTTTGGTCATGTGGAGCGAATGGATGGTGTGAGATTGACGAAGAGGGTGTATGTATCTGAAAGAGAGGGTGTGAGAAAGCGCGGACGTCCAAGAATTACGTGGCTTAACCACGTGGATCAAATTCTCAAGGACGGTCGCGTGTTAAGTAAGAGGAATTGGCGTGCATGTATGAGAAACTGGATGAATGTAGAGGAAGCGAAAGAAGTATGTAAGGATAGAGCGACATGGCGTTCCGTTCTCTCTGCCTACCCCAACGTACGTGAGATTAACGAAGAGGGTGTATGTATCTGAAAGAGAGGGTGTGAGAAAGCGCGGATGTCCAAGAATTACGTGGCTTAACCACGTGGATCAAATTCTCAAGGACGGTCGCGTGTTAAGTAAGAGGAATCGGCGTGCATGTATGAGAAACTGGATGAATGTAGAGGAAGCGAAAGAAGTATGTAAGGATAGAGCGACATGGCGTTCCGTTCTCTCTGCCTACCCCACTTGGGATACGGCGTGAGGGTATAGTATAGTAGTATATCTTTATTAATATCATAAATTCATTATTTCATACCATTATGGCACCTTCCACATATGGGGTAGTCAGCGAATATTTTGTTATTAACCTAAAGATCGTTCACACAACAATATGAGGCATTCAAGATGGCCAGTTCACTCTGAAGCTCAGGACTTAGGGTGATTCTGGACGCTCTCATATAGTTGGCACGAGATACATTGGTGTATTATGGTGCAAAGAGGAGTCCAAGCCGATACAGTTGTGTAGATAATTATGTAAATAAAAGACTTCCATTTCTTTACAATACGAATTTGAAATTAATGAAATAAGTAGAGGTTTAAGAATTATTATTTAAGATGCAGACAGCACTGAATTGGACTTCAAGAAACCTTTATCTAGGATTAGACGGGATATCATTTTGCCACATAGTTACCATGCACACCAATAAAACTTAGCAACAAGTACCTATAAATTCATCATAGAGATCATATGTCTTAGAATAATGTAACGCGTGGGAACAATTAAATTACAAGTGCTCATAGTTTTAATATTAGGCTTAACAAGCCAAGCAATTAAAATGAAGGATTCCAGTGATATTGTTTAGAGGGTAAACTTACTTATGTGGGGTATGCGAAATTGTATACTCAATATTGTTTAGTCTAGACACAGAACCTTGATTCTCCTTTTACAAATTAAATTTTATATCACAATAATACGTAATAACGTTGTTCTTCACAATTCACGGGAGAAAATGACATGTGTTTAAGCATAGGTCCTATTGTTTAATTTTATTAATAACCATATAATACATGATGTTTTATAAATACAATATTACATGAGTAGTACGTGTCATATTGCATTACAGAAGATATAGGTATGTTGGAAATAATATTATATTTGAATAGTAGGTAAGTACCATCTTTCATTGTCTAGGAGTTATTTCAAACAGCAGATATTTAATTGAATTTAATATGTATCGTACAAAAGGTCATTTAGCATACGAGTATCATTATTAGATAAGATTATAGGTAGGTGCCTACAATTGTTTAGGTTTTAGACGATTTAACTCAAAGTTTTACACATCGTCTGAGCCATTCACTAGCAATTCTATCTATCCATACAATCATAACGGGGTGATGACAATCGAGACATACATTATGGGTGGCACAACCTCATCTCTAAATCAAAGGTTTAATGTCTTATTCTTGAATGTCTGCCTTTAACTTGACTCTCGTATACTTTTGAGTGGAAACAGTAAGAAACTTATTTCATTTCGGGAACTTTACGTAAAAAGAAATTTACAATAATTCAGTGTAATTTAATTGCGCCTATATTTCAAGTGTATGTAAATTGTACCTCGATTCTAAAGGATCATGATACATAAGGCTTTAAGCATATTAAAACAATGAGTAAAATTGACTAAGTGCTTGACATAATAAATAATAATATTGAACGCATCCGAGGAAAAAGGATAGAAATAGTAGTAATAAACAAAAACTAAAAATATAAGTTAATTAAATAAAGTAATACATTTCATGACAAATTTTTTAGCCAGGTATATTAAATAACATAAATTTTCATAGTGTTTACAAGCATTATGCAAATTTATTATTCCATTTCGTAAAAAAATACATTAAAAACATTTCCCACCAGCCTACTCTACGTGTCTTTCTATAGAATTAAAAAAAAAAAACTTAACATGTTTTAATTTAGGATAATTTTGAAAGAAATTGGCTCATTAAGTAATTTTTGTACAAGAATTAATTTAATCTCGATCTAAAATTGCTTTTAGAAAATTCATTTAAGTGAGAAAATTCCGACGAGAGCTCGATTTAATTATCTATTTTTAGTACATCCTGTGCTTTGTTCATTTTATCATGTCTCGAATTGTGTAAAAGAAATTCAACATTGACACTCTGTATTGATTTAAACAGAGCGATTCGATACAAACATCAGATATACATTGAGTTTATTAGCAAATAAAATGTGGAAGACTGAGCAACCTCATTTATAAATATAAAAGAAACAAAGCATGGTTAATTAAGACATAAAAGAATATGAAATCTATATAAATTAAAATGAGTTGACCATTTATGTTCCCCCATGACTTGAGAACGGCTGAACCGAATTGGCTGATTCTTTATTTTTTGTTGTGTTCGTATTTATCAGGAGACGGTTTGCATGAAAGAAAATTTTTGAAAAATTCAACGGAGAAGTCGGAAATTTGGATTGTTGGTAAGTGACGTTTGTTCCACTGTCACGTGTTGCCATAACGATTTTTTTTAAATGTTTATGAAATTCACCCTGAAGACGCCGGATAGGAACATCTAGTAAAAAATAAAAATAAGTGATTTAAAGTATTTTGTCACAGTCGATAATATTACATTTTAAATCTTTAAATTGTATTCTATTTAATTATGTTATATAATTTGCATTACAAGCTATCCATTCACAGATTTTTTTAAGATAGTTTGTTGAAATAATTTACCTATAATACTCCTTTATACCTGCAATTGCTTTCCTAAATGTATACTGACTCTCAATATTCCTTAACCTTTATAAGAAACTTATGACAAAATTAATATTAATTTCAAAATTATTTCTGTACCTGAGAGCCATTAAGTCTTAAGTACTAAAATGCCATTTTCAAATTCAACTTTTTAAACGAAAAAATCTCAACATTTTACTAGTAATAAGCTGTATTTCTAGAGATTGTAAATCAGATTGTAAATCTCAACATTTTACTAGTAATAAGCGGAGAGAGCTGCGCAGAAGCAAGGGTCGAACAAGGCGTAAGACAAGGATGCTCAATGTCGCCAGCTCTCTTTAACTGCTATATACAGCGAGCCATTGATGAACTGAGAGAAGAAATGAAGAACTGGACAGGAGTAAAAATAAATGGGAAAAAGGTCGACATGATCAGATATGCTGACGACATAGCACTGCTCGCAGACTCCGAGATGGAGCTGAACGAAGCCTTAGGAAAAATGGAAAGTATTCTGTTGTCAAAGTACAACATGAAAATAAATAAAGAAAAAACAAAATGTATGGTCGTTGGAATAGAGGAAGCGACTGCGAACATTGCCATAAATGGAGTGAGCATCAAACAAGTAAGTGAATTCGTGTACCTGGGCAGCAGAATAAACCAGGATGGACGCTCCAAATCGGAAATTGTAAGCAGAATAAACCAGGCAAGGATTGCCTTTAACAAAAAATCAAAGATATTGGAATCCCCAAATATTGACTTAAGCGTAAGGAAGAACCTTACTAAAGCCTTTGTATGGAGCATTCTGCTTTATGGTTGTGAGACATGGACCATCAGCAAGAGTGAAAGCGGACGGTTGGCGGCCTTTGAGATGTGGTGCTACAGACGCATGCTCAAGATCCATTGGTCGGAGCACGTCGAAAATGAAGAAGTATTAACCAGGGTAGGCGAAAAAAGGCAACTCCTTAAGAGAATCAGCCAACAACGAGCTAACTGGATTGGCCACAACATCAGGCATCCAGGACTACTCATCGCCATCGCAGAAGGTAAGACCGAGGGGACAAATGGCAGAGGCCGACCAAGAGAAGCATATATGGACCAACTGAAGAGAGACATGAACTGTGGCTCATACGTGGGGCTAAAAAGACTGGCTGAGAATAGAGACGAATGGAGAAGAAAAACTAAACTCGTTGCAGACCAATCCAGTGGATTGTAACTCATTATATATATAAGCTGTATATAATAGCTTATTACATAGACCCTATAGTATAGACCCTAAGCATTTCTGTACCTACTTAAGACTCACGACTAATGTGTTATTTTCGCTTTTTTCGTAACTTTGGCATTTTTGTCAAAAATGCACTTAAGTCCTAATGGCTCTCAGGTACAGATTTATTTCTTCTGTCGGTGTACTTAAATTAGGTACTTGAATATTAATGAACTTGCTCAAATTTGTTTACCAACAGCTCAGAGAAGCATAACAGAGTAGAAACAACGATGAAATTGTTGCTGAACTCAGATAATGAACCACAAAGTGAGATTTTCTGGATTGGAATGACCGACGAAACTCACATTATACAAACAGAACTTGTTGCTCAAATATGTCTATAAAATGTTATGAGCTTATAGTATCTATGCGGCATAAAGTCGGAGATGAGTCTAAACAGTAAGTAGATCTGATGTGTAGGGTAAATAAAAGTAATGTAGATTTACAATAGTTTTAATTGTTTCATGGTCTTCTTCATTATTCTGAAATAGTTTATCAGCGTTTCCGAGAATTTGTTTGAAATAATTGTGAAATATCAAATAAATATTGTATCTTTTAATACATTTGCATTTTTGAAGTAAGCTTGAAATAATCCTAAAACCATATAGTTTATAAGATATTATTTAGGAATAAACCTTGCGCAAAAAAATTGAAAGTTGTTATAAGATTGTAGTTATTTAGTATGATGATATAAGAAAGAATGATATAAATAATAAATATGCGAAATTCACGTAACACAGTCGTGTTCGATGTTCCTTTCTTACTATGAATATGTTTTTAGTAAAAATAAATTGACATCGTGCGTGTCTGGACGTGATAAAAGTAAAGACGAAATGTGTTCGTGGATAAAATTAACATAAAAAACTTGTATTACTATGTAGATTACGGTGCTTAAAATGTAGACATGCTTCAAAACAGAATTTGATTTTCCCTTACCCAATCTTCCTTTTCACGAGAAAAGACAATGAAACAACTTAAAATTAATTGCAAATATTATAAAACATTATTATACTCTTTAAATCTGATTCAATATAATTATATTGTTTCTTCATCATCCGATGTATGTACAAATACAATAACGTGTAAATCGCCAGAAGAGTTATAATTGGAATCACGTGTTAAAGATAGTACAGTGTTCATAGTATAGGTGTAATCATACAAGAAGAACACAGAACACAGAGGTATTACGAATATATTATTTGTAATCATGAAAATATATTATGTATCTTTGCTGCGATGTACACGGTAATAATATAAACAGCAATTAAATTCCATACGTGACAAAATTATCTTAGGTGCTTTACATCAAACCAATTAAAAATTAAATGTCTGACTACGAAAAGGGTAATGCTCGTACCAAAATTGATAAAGAAATAAGAAATGAAAGAGTAATAATATTGGAAAAAAATAGTCAAGGAATGGTTAACAAGGTGTGGATTATAACTATTTTATAATTTTGTGTTTGGGTTAATGTCGTATTAGGTTAATATATGAATATAGTACGTTGTAAGAGAACATGCCGACAAATCTTTTAGATTTAGCGTGACTCAATAAGTTGTATGTATTTATTATTTGTTTCCATCTGCTTTCACACTGGGTTGTCTGGGATATGATACGCTGATGCACCGTCGGGATGTACATATATATTGTGCGAGGCATTTTTTCAAACTCTTGAGTGGCTTTATAAGTAATCCAATGATTTTGAGTGAGTTTTGTATCTACGTCCCAGTGTCGTTCAATCGTTCTCGACAGCATTTACTTTTTTACCCCCCTGGTAGCAGAACAAACATAATACCAAACTCTCCTGTCGGAAAGGCTATAAAATTGTTTAATAATTTGAATGTTCATGTCGATATTTTCAACATAACATACAATGACTTTATCGCCAGGATAGAGATTCTCCTTTGATTGTCTCTTTTTGATGATATCTTTTTTTTCTTGACTTGGAATTTCTTTGTTTTTTTGTTTTTTCATTTTTCCTGCTGAGACCGCCTTGGCCAAAAGCTGTTATGGTCTCAGTGCAGGGTGTTGTTTTATAATAATAATGATAATAATGTATTTTCATTTTCGCATTATATCCATTAAAAAAAATTACTTGAAAATACCTTTCAAACATTATTACTATCATCTATTCATTCCAATAATTAGCGCTGGAAGAAATTGACCAGCCTACACTTTTACCCTTGTTCCACAAGATCATTTCCTTGCAATTTTATTCGGCCGGTTCTTCAAAACCGTAAGGACAATTTTGGTTTGAATGTGCGGATGAATTGGAGTCTGCGACTCCTGAAATATCCGGATGTGAGGTGGATCTCTTTACAATATTCATTATATCACACATAACTCTAGTATGGATGTCCCCTTGGCGGAAACTGCGGATAAATAGTTCTGGACTACTAAAAGATTTCCGAGTGTGTGACGTGTCCTTTCAAAAACTTAATCAACGTATATATTGGGTTACATTAACCGTACGATTAACGTTGCATAGGAGTGGATGAAAACTATGCATGAATGTATTATTATAATTGATGTAAATAGGGAGTCTGCAGAATCCATTTCCCTAGTATAATACTTGTACAAACAAAATACCTAAACATACACGTAAATTATAATTTTATTGTCTGCAAGTAGCGTAAATGTGTGACCTCTTTATGATGCGGTACTTACCTCAATGTAATCAAAATATATTTTAAATCATATGCAGTCAGTTGTGTTCAATAGTCATTTTTACTGAATAAAAAAGCATTGATATAAAGATTCCAAATATAGTATAGGATAAAGATAGTAACATTTCTTCTCCGTGGAGTTCCGGTAAGTTATCGAGTACCCTGTAAAATACAGGTGTTCTTAAAACCTTATGTATAATAAAGACACATAGCAGCATCTACAATTCATCGATGAGGCTTGCGCTTATCCTGATCGTTTTATTTTTTTATTGGCAAGGAGAGAACCATCTGCATGTTAATTACATGCAGAGGGATGATCTCTCTATTGAACATTCGAAACTCCGACAAGCCATCGACCTCCTCTGTAATATGTATATATAGGTATACTTTTTTTACTTTATTTAATTTGAAAAATATATATACCTACATTACACATTTACATAAAATACAATTAAAAATCTATTGCTTATTATCCCATTAAAAGAGTTATACTTGTGTATGGGATAGCATTTCGGTTTTCTTAATTTTACATATATCGAAACAATAATAAACTCAACTAATACTTACTCTAGATAATTATGTGTTCTACTTAATAACAGTTTTTTTTCACAATCTAATTTTCCTTTTGTCAACAAACCTATTTTATTTTAAATATCTTATAACTACCGATGTTTTTCAGTTCCTTTCGCAACTTATTAAACTACTATGTTCCCTGGTAAATATAATAAATTTATTACAGACATCGAAGTTTATATTCAAATTTCTTTACTGCAAATATTGTTAATAAACTACCTACCATTGTTTTAATAATTTTTACGGTTATTTGAAAGAGAATCGCAATAGATTGTATTGTTGTTTGATAAAACTAAATATTATAATAGAACATAATACATATGTCCAACGAAGCATTGATTTGATGACCCTGGCAATGATTGTAGAATTATTACGATATAAAAGGTATATAATTTGTTGATAATGAATCGAGTTCGCATTGTGCATGTTATCAAGTGCACTGTAAATTCATCAATGAACATCGATAATATAATAAATTAATTTAAATATGACAGTAAAACACATATTTATAAACAATTTTATATCTATACGAAAAGTTGTGGGTAATACGCAACGGGAAGGCAGCATTATATTATCCTATTTTATTTTAAATCACTTTTTATTTGCTTCTAGTGAAAATGTTAGTGTGTAATGCAATTTCATCAATTTTTTTCACACCATCATAGCATTTCCCAAAAGTGGGGTAGCCAGTGGAATAAGTTCCTACAATAATCATGCAAGTCGTCCACTCCAAACCAGGAAGAGTTTAAGAATTCAGGATGGGTGGCGTACGGTAAATTTAAAATTTAATGAAAAAAATAATTTAAGCCTCATTGTTACAATTTTCTAAAATCATAAATATCGGTGATATATGAAACTTAAAAAAAAAACCTTTTATAATAATTCTTTTGTTGTTTTCTAAACGAATACCTATGAAAATTTCCAATATCCTTAAAATCATAAGGGAATCGATATTTTACGTGTCATTTTTTAAATCTTTTATAATTGAATTCGTTATTTCTACGTATGAAAAATATTTTATATTAGACAAGGGTGTATAGTCTTGATAAAAAAAGTGATAGTCTTATAAGTCAAGGTATTCCAGTAGGTTACGTGGTCCTAGTCCTTTATTCCTTAATCAGAAAAAAGGTGATGGGATGTAGAGATATCTGAAGTTATGTAAGCTTTACTAAAGGTGAAAGGTTATCGAACCCTAATTGTCTTACAAATATTAATTTTTTGAAAAATACAAACATTTTCACAAAATAACTTTAGTTTTTTTTTCATCCAGCAATAAACATTGAAACAGAAGACTTCAGGGGGTCCTAAATAATAATGAGGAAAAATATAATTCCTTATAATGTGAAGCAGTGAAAATGTCTACTAAATTAAGTACAAAAGTCAAGGCACTTGGGAATTTATGAGATTTTTTCTTTATAGTTTCTTATAATATTAGAAGTCATAAAATTTCCACTATGAAAGTATAAGGCAATAAAATATATATTGTGTCAAATCGGCCGGAGGATTCACAGAAATCGATTTGGGATTCTGTAGCAGAAATTAGGTTTTAATAATTTTCCTTTTGACAGATTGATATAATATTAAAACTCTTTTGTCTTTAAGATTTGATATTATTAATATTTATATTTAAATATTGATAGTAAATATATTCCCTATTATTGAAATCATTGCAAATGTAAAAAACATCTAGTAAAACACTTTTGTATTGTTCTACATATACATACTTTACGTTTACATTCTTGGTGTTTTGAGGCAATCTTAGTCAGAATAATATGAGATATAATCACGTCCAAAGTTCTTCTTAATATTTATCCACTTAAATTTAGCTACCCGGTTACATTTAAATTCATGAATTATTCCTTTTTTCAACATTTGTATACATTTACTAAAACTTACACGCTCTAACTATATGATTATATATTATTGTAATAGAATTGTACAATTCAAATTGAGTGAATTGAGCTTTATAAAGTACATATGTATCAAATTATCAAATAAAATAAAATAAATATTTATTATTTTTGTTTCGTGTTACTGTTGAGTAAGACTAACGCACGACCGGTTTCGCGGACTCCGAGTTCGCATCATCAGGTGCTGATCTATACTATAGATATAGATATAAATATTTATTATTTTTGTTTCGTGTTACTGTTGAGTAAGACTAACGCACGACCGGTTTCGCGGACTCCGAGTTCGCATCATCAGGTGCTGATCTATACTATAGATATAGATATAGTATAGATCAGCACCTGATGATGCGAACTCGGAGTCCGCGAAACCGGTCGTGCGTTAGTCTTACTCAACAGTAACACGAAACAAAAATAATAAATATTTATTTTATTTTATTTGATAATTTAAAATGAAGTGTTACAAAGTAAATGCCGATACAATTAATACATATGTATCTATTATATACCTACTTGATAATATAAGTTATTATAGGAGCTTTACTACGTCTCAGTATTCAGATATATTATACACTAGCTATAGTAATTCTCTCCACTTGGGACAAATGTATCACATTTGATTTCACTGAATCTTCCCACATTTCCCAATATTTCCACACATTACTCGGTATCTACCTACATTATTCCACCACATATTACCCCATTTCCCTGTTAACTACATATTGATCCTACAAGATTACGTGTTTTGATTGGAAAATTCTATATCATCAAAGGCAAATACTATTTCCTAAGTGTGCTTTTAAAGTCTTTTCAGTATGTATTAAAATAACTACTTACAGCTTAACTATGGAAGTTTAAAGTAATTGAACGAGATTATTGAACTAATTTTATTATCATAGTCATTAATGAATGAAAGTTAATTTGAGATAAAAAAAACTATTTCTACGAACGAAACTTGTTCTAAAATAGAGAATAAGATGATAAGTTAATAAGGGACATTAAATTTATGATGTTAATTACAAACCAAAAAGAGCACTGTTCTTCCGTCCGCAGGGGTTCCGTCGGCCCGGGCGTCCCTCTTTCACAATACACCGTTCCTATGACAACGATATCAGAGCGCAAGGAATGTCCTGGAAAGAGGTGACGCAATTGGCACAGAGACGCTCTGAATGGAGGAGGCTGGTTTCTGCCCTGTGCTCTCGAGAGGAGCGTTGAGGGCGATGATGATGATGATGAATTACAAACGGAGACTTACAGAAAATTAACTTTTCACACAACAATATTTAATACTTAACGATAAACTTTTCGATTTAAAATATTTGTAGACTCTGGGAATTTGAACATAAAATTCACCTAGATTTCATAATATCATACTCAAACGACCGCCAAGATCAAATTTCCGTATAATTTTATGACATTTTTATAAGTGTCAGTATAAAACTAATAATTTTAAATATTTTATCAAAGGGATGGCTTAACGTGTTACATTTTCGACATTATCGTATGCATTCGTGTCTAGTTGCTGTCATATAGAATGGAGTTATTAAATGCAGTGGATGATAGATCTAGTAGGAGACGGTGGTTTATTTACTTCTAACTTAATCTTTCCTCCCTTGCTTGTTGGTAAGGTCTTGAATATTAGCGATAACCGCGACATATTCCTAAATCGTTCTATTCTACACATTACATCTATTGCTTGGGTATAGTGATAATTCTCCAGGATACGAACGGCATATAATAATAGTTGGATACTGTACACAGACACAATGCTTGTGGATATCAGCAACATTATAAACGTGATATATTATGCCATGGAATTTTCTATACATTTAGTTAATGGTATTGTACAATGTATTAACCATTTACGTAGCACGCATTAACTCATAGAAATACTTGATATAAGAAATAATATTGTAAGACTGAAAAAAGTATAAAGGCATGATTGTACATGCTGTAATAATAGATTTAATGTCTGAACATCTGCCAATCATATAGCTCAATTTGTAAAGGATGTAAAGTATATAGGTAGCAACCTTATTCATGACGACATTACAATATATGGGAGCTTTGTACCTAAAGGTGAATAGATATGTATACCTATGTGATATATTATTATGTAATAATCAATATATTTTTCAGCTTATCTGAATGGTTGGAAGCGGGTCATTATTGAATTGTGAAAGATGAAAAATGGGAAGATGATGTCACCTTTCGTTCTCCAGTAATGTATCCCATATTTGACACATCGATAGAGATTATCATCTATGCGTTACGCTTGTTATAAAATGATTGATATTATGTTCCGGATTATATGATTTATAGTAGCAAATAATGAAAAGCCTTTTCTTCTTGTAAATCGTTGATCTGTTGCTTTAGAAGTTGTTCACTCTCGTGACGCTGTGGAATAGCTATCCTTCCACTTTTTGGTAGTCTTCCTCGTGAACGCGAGTCAGTTTTTGTGTCCTTTACAACATTGTGAGCGATCCTGTTTTCAGCCATCCTGTCTACTTGGTATCCCCAGAATCATACCTCTTACTCCATACATCTCACTATGGTCTCCGTATCGCATATTTTTCTAATCTCGGTGTTTGTGATTCTATCTCCAGAGAGTTTTACCCGCGATACCACAATGATGGGTAAATTTAAAAATATTGTATATTGTCAAAATATTTGAGTAAGGTCGTGTTTGTATTCTGGCGCAAAATTATAGGACATATTAAAATTCCGATCAGGATTTCTATACTACTTACATAAATAGGTGTACCCATAGAGTAAGTAATAATACTTGATCTTTGGGTGTACCTATCTAGGAATGAATAATACAAAAACGAAAGAAAATGAGTAATAAAAATGACCGTTGTTACGTTATTAATTCATAAGAAAATTGAATGGTATACATTTTTAAATAATGCTAGTTCTAGTTGCATATACAAAAAATGGAAAGGAATCTGAAAAAATATTTTAATGATATTTTAACCAAATTCATGTGATTTTAAAATGAAGCTGGTAAACAAAATTAGTATATAGTATACTCTAATTTTATTCCTAAAGGCCATCAACTGTGTTGAAATTCATTGACATCGGAATATCTAGACGAGAATTATTCTTAAACTAAAGATGTGCATACAGTAGGTACAGTGTCAGGATTTAAACGTATATTATTTGCATAATATAACCAGTTCACCACAATTTTCATGTAAACTATCAGTGTTTCTTATTATTAACAATAATGTTTCGATATATTAAAGAACAAAAGATATAAACAATCTGAAAACTCGCATTATTGTATATTTTCATTATTAGGTATATACTATATTGTTTATTTTTACATAATAGGTGCCCATATAATCTTCTACGTTTACGATTCTTCAGAAATGCCTCATTAAACATTAAGGCATTCGCTGTATAATATGTACCTTGTACGTATAAATATTACTTAAAAAATTGAACATCATAATAATTATTATCAACTCTAAAGAAAAAAGCGTACATATCTACCTATTATAATATGTAATATCTGGATGATAAAATTGTGATGTAAAATCAGACGCCTCATCGAAGTTATCGATCATGCGATATACTTAAAGAAAGCAGGAAGTGAAAATTATAAACGTTACTTTTATATTATCTAAGAATATTATCTACAGTTCCCATAATGTTAAAGCTAATTTTCTTCAGCAGATAGATATAATCAGCGAAGATCAAGTATTTTTTATTTATTTTATGTTTCGCTGCTTTTGTTGTAAGAATATTATTTGTTTTATAAATATAAGCACCTCAAGGGAAATCTTTTATGAAAATATTTTTAAATGCAGTGAGTTTTTTTTTGAAAACGTGACGTGGATATGATTTTTATTTTTAAGCTTTTACAAAGCACGAGTATTCGATAAGAATAGCAGTTACGTATAATAGTTTAAACTAGTAGATTTTTATATATTTAGTAAGGTGAGATTTTTATTAGCAAATAACTGTACATATAGAACGATAAGAAATGAAAGGGTGGATAAATAAAATCATAATACTGTTTTCCTTTGTACTCCTCTACCTTATCAATTAAAATATTTCCAAATCTTCATTTTCAGGTGTCAAAGACAAAAGCGGAAAATATACATCACAGTAAATAAACCTTTTGTAAATACTTCTGACACTTGTCTATATACCTTGATGGCGTCTACCGTAAAATGGATGAATATTAAATGGAAAACAAAGAAGTTATTGTTTGTTAATTCTCAGTATAAATGTCACGGTGTTATTATAAAGAACATATTGAAAGTTTAACATCCCACTTATCATTGATAATCCAATGAATGAAAAGGATTTCTATAGCAAATAGATACCTCCGTAATACGTATGAATATTTTATTCAATTCTCTAAAAAGCTTTGTGTCACCCTTTCACGAGACTTCCCATTGTTATTATTCTAATTCACATCTTAAAATATATTCTCCAACCTATTTCCATTTTCTCACATTCTTTCTATACCTCTCGAAGCTAGCTCATGCTATATTTACATTGTTTAATCTTAGCTAAAATCAACTTAGACATTATACCTCATAATTAAATAGCTTAGCAATTTAAGTCAGAATGTATGAGGAAGTTTTTACAACACCTCTTCTACCAAACTTTCATATTATAACACATTCAATAAAAAAATACCTACTCAATAATCAGAAATAGTTGTATTGTATTTGTTTTATAATTCATTTTTGCAATATAACTACTACTACTATTACTACTATACCATCACGGCATATCCCACAAGTGGGGTAGCCAGCAGATCAGCTGCATGTAAGAAACATGCAAACTGTCCTCTTCGTGCCAATATAAAATCAAGACATTCAGGATGGGTGGCAAACCTCATCGCTGAATTTAAGATGTAAAATGTCTTAATTTTTTCGAACTTGCAATATAAACTTCTTTAATTTAAACTACAGCGTTTACTAGTTATCAGAATTTAAAATATCACTCGGATAAAAAAAACGTTCTAATGTACTGACATCAGATGATATACCTTATCGACTTTATTGTTTCAAAAGAGAATAATGTTCAGTAATGGCAAGTTTGCATTTTACCTGTGCATTATGGATTGATTAAGGTAGCGTCTAAAAATAAATATATAATATATTCTTAAAGTATAAAGTAAAATGAGATAATAAAGATATACCATTGTGTGCGCCATCAAACAGTTCGGTTATATAGAGATGTGGATCATTTTATTGAATCAATTAGAAGTCTTATGATAATGCGAAGACTAATCTCTATGGCCATTAATCTCAAAGCACCATTGCCAATTTATATATTTTGTTACTCACTTATAAACATAATATTTCATACAATAATGATAATATTACGAGTACATACATAAGTATATTATTATCCATCCTTCCAGTTTGTTACACATCAAATAAGCAATTCCACTACATCACTTAAAAGTAATATCCATCACTCAGTAAGAGATATATATTTTAATAGACTTTATTACCATTTTGATTACAGGAATGATTGACGACTTCCATAACAGCTTGACAAAACAATTTTCATCTTGTTGAATAGTTTTTCAATATCTATACCCTCACGTCCCAAGATACCCCAACTGGGGTAGGCAGAGAGAACGAAACGCCGCGCCGTAAAGTCTATCATGTATGTACTTCTTTCTATTCTTCCACATCCATGCAATTTCTCATAATAATAATATGCACGCATATAAATGCACGCTGATTTTTCTTACTCAACACACGGCCATTATAATATTATAATATCAGCTCAATATAATATTGTCAAAAGAAAAAATATATTCAGTTTACAGTTGTCTTTTACTTTTGTATATTTTAATGTTTATTTTAGGATTTCTTAATGTTTTTATCACTTTATATCGCTCAAGTTTTTCGCACCTCCACAAGTCTGAAATTATTAACAAGTCTCTTACATCTTGAAGACCACGAACGACAACCAGGAGCATAAACCACCAATGCGGTGGATGGATGACATCACTCTACACGCAAGTATCAATTGGATGCAGATGGCGTAGTATCGGGTGGCATGGAAAGAAATGGAGGAGACGTTCATCCAGGAGTGGAGGGGAATGGATTGAGAAGAAGAAGAATTAAAATGAATTAAAAAACTTTAAACTTTTTAATACACACTTTTTATATTTATTTACGTAGACAATATTGTTTATTGGCACCCTGGCACCCTGGACTGCTTATCGCCATCGCGGAGGGTAGGACCGAGGGCACAAATGGCAGAGGCCGACCAAGAGATGCGTATATGGATCAACTGAAGAGGGACATGAACTGTGGCTCATACGTAGAGCTGAAAAGACTGGCTGAGAATAGGGAGAAATGGAGAAGAAAATCCAAACTCGTTGCAGACCAATCCAATGGATTGTAACTCATTATATATAAATATTGTTTCAATAAAAATTAAAAGTGTGTATTAAAAAGTTCAATGTTTTATAATTCATTTAACATGGATACACAAAAAAGTAACGGAATATATTGAAAATATAAGAATTACAATTTTTATTATTAATACGTAATTACTGATTATGTACATAGAGTGGTATCTACATACATAAAATAATATTATTTGTAAAGCAAATCGACTGCAGACGTCCGGCAAATGGGAATTCTATGTAGAGAATAGTACACAATATAATATATACATACGAGTACATAAATCTACTTTCAAACATTAATTGTTAGGAAATCTTCTTCATAAGGTTCTCTTGAGTTGGGAGAAGTCCATTAAGATAATTCATAAATTAGCATAACAATACAGAGCGGTAGGAAATCTTAAGGAAATGGTAGGAAACTCGTTCCACAACAACTTAAATCGACTAGAGCATAGGCGTATCCACGATTTATTTTAGTAAAAAGAGGAAGCAACCTATTTTATTTTATCGTTCCCATTAAAATTTCCCATTAACACATTAATTTTTTTTACAGATTTTTTTCAATGCGTCCATTTGTGGATGATTCTGTCACGTTTACTTCAGGAAATATCGTTGTTATGGACAACATTTAAAGCAATATCGTATATTTTTTATATTAAATTGATAAAGGTCAAACTCATAGGGGAAATTGTATTTTTATTTGTTTATTTATTGATTCTTTACTGTACATTGATCACAATTTTATAGAAAAATGGAGGCAAATTAGATATAATCAATATAAAGTACTTGTACATTATCAAATTCAAAGTATTTTTGTCACGTGCAATCCACATGGGGCAACAGAAGAACACGTGGACTTTATTTACTTTGTAGAATTTGTAGACCTTTTGAAAGCTTCTAGCTTCTCCGTTTATATTATAATCATAATTTATATTTAACATGTATATGTGTTTGGTACATTGTTGAGCTAGAACCCATAATACAAGTATTGTATACTGGGTCAAGTATAACAATATTAGGTTCTTTTTGAATAACGACACGGAATTTATATTTACACAATATATTCAATAAATAATTCCTATTATAATTTGTCGAACACAATTTGTCAAAACACGCAGCCTAACAGTGCAAGTCAAGGTTCTATCAATTAATGAGCGTCGTTCTCAATAGGTGGCTAACCTATATAGGCAGTAGCGTATTGCTACTCAGTCATTATCTTTGCTTAGCTTGTAAACAAGTCTAAAGGTCAATGTACAGGTGCAGTGTACAAAGTTCATACACTACACTCTCCCCTCACAATCTTGAAAAACCTTACTATTCTACATATTCCAATCTTTATACAATTCTATGCGAGTGACTGTGTTCTCTACTTATTTCATGATTCTATATAAACAAGACAAACATTATAAATACATCACGCAGACAAGTTCTTCCTTCTGTCCAGGGCCACCAGATGAAGTCTTCCACCAGCCCAAGTCCTGGGTCTCAGCTGTCCCCGCCAATGGCCTCCAATCTGACCTGAAAAATTCAGAACCGGTGAGAGCTTTGCCTTCAAACAGGGGGAGGGGACCTAAACTCCTACCATTAATCAGAGGGACTGTCATCCCAATGCACAGATCCCACAACTATCCGATCCATATGTCTTTTCCAGAGCTGACCAGTACCTTTGATTCTAATAAGAAAAGTTGTATTGCCTAATACCTTTTCAATTTTACCTAAAACCATCTTTTCACTTCTGCGATCTTTGACAAGTACTGATGTACCCAAATTAAATTCCTTTTTCCTCCCCGAGACAAATTTCGAACCCCTGGAACTATCTTTACAAGTTTCCTTATTTACATACCTTTCCTCATATCTATACCTATTTAAACATTTACATCCATTGTTATTCCGCTTTTTCACTAAATTCTTAACTATATTCTCAATGTCTATATTAAAATTAACCCAATAAAAATAACTTCTAACAAATGATTTCATTTTCCCAATAACTGAATAATTTTTACACAAATAATTTATCACAATACCTTTAACTGATTCCGGAATAACAATTCTATCTCCGTAGAATAAATAATCCTTGTACACAGTCAAATGTTCCTTCACATTAAACAACTTCGCAATAGATTCATTTAACTGTCTTTTGCACGGCCAATTATTTTTTTCCACATATTTAACAACTTTTTCCAATGTATAATCACTTTTACTTCTCTCTAAAATTAATTTCGAATTAAAACTATTATTTTTATTTACAAAATCTAATTTTTGTTGTTTCACATTACACGCAAGCGATGCGTTCGCACTGAAATTCGGAATATTTTCAATGGGCTTACTTGCAACAATATTGTTTAATTCACTGCCTTC
This sequence comes from Athripsodes cinereus, assembly GCA_947579605.1. Classification (NCBI taxonomy): domain Eukaryota; kingdom Metazoa; phylum Arthropoda; class Insecta; order Trichoptera; family Leptoceridae; genus Athripsodes; species Athripsodes cinereus. The sequence goes on along the minus strand of OX388308.1, from coordinate 6,763,621 downwards.
CGTGCTATGTACTTTGTACCCTATATTATACCTACGCATAAAATCTGTACCCAATATTATTTTATTCCCGCTCTCTGTTACAACAAATTTAATATTTTTTTCCATTCCATTATGATTTATTTTACAATGTTTAATACCTAACACATTCAAACTGTGCCCGCTATACGTAGATAAATTAATTTCATCACACTTCTCTATTATATTATTTTCGTTGAATATTTCTTGCAATTTTTGAATAGATATACAGCTAATATTCGCTCCCGAATCTAAAATACATTCAACATTTTTATTCTCAATTCTTACATTTAATTTTATAAAATCGTTTTCGGTGTCTTGCGAATTATAAATACCTTGTATCTTATAACAATTTTCACTCAAATGCCCTTTAGATCTACATTTTCTACAAAAAAATTCTCTATTAAATTTACATTCACTTTTATAGTGATTTCCCTTACAAATAAAACATGAAAAATTTTTATTATGCTTATACCTACTCGTATTTACATTTGAATTTAACCTTGAAAATTTTGACGGTCGATTATTTTTCTTATAATCTGTATCTGTACTACTTGAACTACTGAAACTATTATTGTTTCGCCTGGAAATCTGGCTAATTTCCTCAAAATTTTCTACCTCTTTTTCTAATTTACTCTCTAGTATGTGCTCATAACTAAAAGCCAAAGCAACTGCTTCGTTCAAAGATACTTTATCTTTATCACATTTTAAAAATAACTGTTGTTTAATCTCTTTATTTCTAATTCCGATTATAAACAAATCTTTTATATTACTTTCTAATCTAGTACCAAATTCACAATTTATACTTAATTCCCTTAATCTTAAAGCAAAATCTTTAACATTTTCCGAATGACCTTGAGTAGCCTTGAAAAAAATTTCACGCGATTCAAATACACTTTTTTCCTCTTTAAAATAACCATTCAATATCTGAATCAACTCTTTATAAGACTGTTTTTCCACAGAAGCTGGAAAACACAGATCAGACAGTAGCCCGAAACTGCCTTGGGACAACGATGTTATGAAGAAAGCACGTTTCTTCACATCAGTCCAACTTTCATCATTTAATAATAAGGCGTTCTCCCACCTTGTTCTGTAAGAAGGCCAACTCATTGTCTTGTGACAAAACGGCTCTAAACTTCTCGAAGTCATTTCGGAAAATCACAGGCAAAAACAACTAAGAATAAAAAAGACTTAACTTATGAGAGACTCCTCCAATCGCCCCGGTCTTCTGGATTTCCTTGCAACTGCAATGGACTCCGCCTGGCTGACTTGCAAGAACTCTCCTCTCCTGGCTTCCTGGATCCACCAACTGGCTCCGCCTGGATGCTGGGTGACTCCTGTTACCCACTGCTGCCTGCACCTTGCCTCAAACTGGCTCCTGAGACTTCCTGTCTCCCTGCTGCTACCTGCAACTTGTCCAACTGGCTCTTGAGACTCCTGTCCCCCTGCTGCTACCTGCAACCTTGCCCAACTGGCTTCTGAGACTTCCTGTCTCTTTGCTGCTACCTGCAACTGCTGGCTTATCTGGCTCTGGAGACTCCTGCCTCCTTTCTACTCCTGTAGACTGCCTTTCACTCGTTATTTCCGCGTACCGCCGACAAAACTTTCGGCGCGCAAAAAAAAAACTATTGTTGCGTGTCGACAATATTATTCACGAACTACCGAACTGCGCATTTTAGTTCGGAACTAGTTCGATATGTGTGAATTGTCTATGCATGTAATGTTATGTTATATCTGGGTATTTGTTTTATCTGACAGACCCCGAAGATTGGCATGGATTGGCCACGTCGTGAGATCTGGAGAAGAAAGGGCGACTAAAGGTATTCGGCAGGGTATACCCGAGAGCAGAAGACCGTTAGGCAGACCAATACAAAGAAAGAGTTAAATACTAATGACGACTGGCATTCCATTGCTCAAGATAGAAAGGCTTAGAGATCTATTGTTTCGGAGGCAAAGGTCTTGCAAGAGCTTTTCGGCCATCGGAAGTAAGTATTAGGTTTAGGGAAGGAGGCAGCTGCTCGCTGTGTTACGCCCATGTGCAGGAGTAACACGCACGGTAGGCACTGTAGAGACACACACTACAAGATATCAGATGTACTCTTAGGTATATTATGCAATAGGGGAGACTAAGGTAATATCATTTCAAATGAAAATAATTAGAATAGATTAGATGGTTGCACAATAGTCTATTCTTGTAATCAACATGACATTTCTTACTAATTAAATTCTCGAGAAAAACTAAGTAGACGTTACTACAAAGTATTACACAAATCATTTTTTTTTTTTATCAGAAATGCGTAATACAAACACATAAGCACAAAATAATTTGTAACTCAACAAATATTTTTATAAGCTTGTTGGAAATTAATGAGAAGTTTTTTTTTGTTTAATTTGTGTATTGTTTATGAAAAAATATAGTATTTTATGTATCTATGTTCTTACGTAAATGGGTTAGTTGGAAGAAATCGCGCCTGTTCGATAAACTCGCATTCCGTAGAGAGAGATTGATTGTATGATTGTATTTGATTTAAATGAATGTTTGTGTAAATTTGCTTGTTATCAATGTACATATATATGTATTATTACTATGTTTGCTTCTCTTGTATAGAGGTAGGTACATCGAAGGAGTTTAGTCAAAAGATTTCACACGGAGGTTTTGGCGGTTGTTTGGCCGGCCAGCCCTTCAGGCTGCCGGTGTGGACAAGATTTGTTAAGTGTAGAATTTCGGATAAATGGAAGTCCCCAGACTTCTGCGATATCCGGGTGGACGGTGGGTCCTTCAATGTTATCAATGTACAGTAAAAAATAAATAAATGAGTAGTATGTATAACCAATCAAATATCTCACCAAAATGCTCACTGTATTACATTCGTAAATACAAAAAAAGAAAACAAGAGAAGCTACCTAAAGATAACTTCAATAAATAAAAAAAATCCTTAGCTAAATAATTGATATCTAAGGAATAGTTTGTTTTCGGCAAGTAGATATTTTTCAATATTCGAAGTAAAAAAATGGTATATTTATGTTCGACACGCAATGATAGCGGAGTATCGTAAAGTTTTATTGATAGGCATAATCCTACTATTTTTGTATCATAAATAAAATATAGGATTGACATTTGTATTGTGGTAGTTAATAGTATTTTTATTGCGTCAAAAAAAAATACACTTAACTACAAATACCAAAGTACGAGTATATCTATTTTTGGACAACAAATAATATTGATTTTGTTTTCCATTTAAACGCCAAAACGAAAGAAAAATCGAAAAAACTAAATAAATTAAAACGTGCTATTTTTCTCACACATTTTAATATAACCGATATGTGTACTGAATAAGATACTTTTGTTTTTTGCTGTATTTATGTAAATATAAAATAAATAGAACTGAAATTTGGAATAAAAAACAAACTCGCCAAAATGCATGTGAATTAATGTGTTTGTGTTAGATTTTATTTATCTAAACATATTTATAGTTTCGAATGATTCAAATCATAAAATAATAAATGTCAGGCCCCGGGTTACAAACGGCCAGAGGCATTTGGCAGGGCGCTAAATTCAAGGAGGTGCAGAATTAAAAAAATACCTTTGTAAGGTGACCTTTTGTACTTTCGCAAATTCGAAAAATGTTCAATTCTTATACTATGTAAATTGAATATCTGGCGACGGGGAGGTAGACATTTTGAGTTCAAGAGAAATTCTCAAAACTGAGACCTAAATGTTACACTTATAAAATAATATTAGTGTGAAAACGGGCACCAGTAACCATTTTGCCCAGGGCGTCTTTCAAAATTTCATTACTCCACTTTCACAACACAAGCAAATTGCTTACTGTGTTGTATTTGAGTTTGTTTCAAATCCAGATTCATCTTAAAAAAATACATATAGCCGATATCGAGCTATCTTTGTCCAAAGTAGGTACTTCGAACCCGTTCATATATTTTTAGATATTTTATAACGCGTAAGATTGGTTTCAAATTTAAATCGTTTTAATAGTAATTGAGAGTATCTATTATTATTATTGAAATTATTCCCATATGTAGAATTCACTTCACAGTGAAACATTTCTATTTAATCCATTTTCAATACAGAGTGTGGATACTTCTATAGGTATCTCACAGTTTATAAATACTCAATGTTCAAATAGTATTGGAAAATGATTCGGACTTTCCATGGAGAATACTCGTACTTGGTATATTATATTGCTTTACGTTTACCTACCTAATGGATGGGTAATTTTATGGACATTATGTGAAGAGGAATCCAATAGAATTCTCCATAAAGGGCATTTATTTAACTTTATAACATGGATACCTCTTTTATTTAGAGTCTATATATTATAAAAAAAAAATTAAATCGACATTGTTCTAAAGGTTTATCGATTCGATTCAAATCCAGCAGATTAGTATTTTATATTGAATACATCTATTTTACTCATCATCATCTAAACATCTGGGACAAATGAGGTCGGTTTGTCAGCGCAAATTAAAATGGTTATGGCACACCTCATGGCAAACATTTAGTTGAATGAATGTTATATTATTAATTATTTTTCAAATATTGACTTACGAAGACAGTTCCCATAAGTAAATATTTTTTTTATTTGCCTACTTAATTTTTTTTTTTTTAAGATATATCTGTGTTTTGTTATAAACCCAAATACAACCTTATACGCCTTTCACAGTAAGCTAAAAGCTTGTGTCGTGAAAGGGGAATTTGCCGGCACCTGGGATCGAACCCCGGACCCCTTGTTCACAAGGCCGAGACTCTACCTCCAGGCTACCGACGAACTCGAACTTTCTTTCATTAATTTTATTGGTAATATTTAATAAATTAAATTTTTAAACATAAATAATTCTATAAACAAATGATAAATTTCTTATCTGAATACGGTTTTGTAAGTATGATTCTGTATAGAGGGTTATTTTTCCCAGACTATTTTCGTTCCCGGGAAGCGGGAAATTTGAAAGTTAATTTCCCGGGATTCCCGGGAAATTCATTTTTAAATAGTAAAATATTCAATTTTCAACAAATTTGGTAGAAAAACTCTGAATATAAACACTTTATTTATCCTAACAAGCAAATAAATATTATGGATTTAGGCAAAGCTGTTTAAATAAACAAAAATTGAGTTAATGTGGTGATTTTTTACTTCAAATTATGAGAATTTTTTATCAAAAACATGATTTTTTAAATCGGTCAATATCCATGAATAAAACAAAGAAATTGACAATTTGCTGCACTAATACTTTTACGAACTATCCAGCTTTTCGAAATATTAAAAAAAAACTTATGAAAAATCGTAGGATTTTTGTACATTGTCTTCCAAACACACCCCCGATTTCGATGTTTAGAATTATGCTTTTTTTTAATTTGTTTAGAATTATGCTTGCTGAAGCTAAAATTAAGTTTTTTTTTAAGTAAAACACTAATGTAGGTAATAAATATTTATTTTCATACTTTATCACATCAAAATGATCGTCAACGTCAACGAGTTTATTACGATTATTACAAATAACTAAACAAAGATTTTGGTATCGGTATGGCAATCTGCATGACTAATTATTTGTGTTTTTTCCCGGGAAATATTTCGTTTTTCCCCGGGAAACGGGAAATAAAAATAAAGAATAACCCCCTAATTCTGTAAATTATACCTACGAGGTGAAAATTTGGCAAGTTTTGTAATTAACTATTATTTTCTTATTGAAGACTAATCTACCTAAATAATTATATTTAAAAAACTACTACCACACCATCATGTCATATCCCACAAGTAGGGTAGCTAGCAGACTAGCTGCATCTTATAAACATACAAGCTGTACTCTCCGTGCCAACAAAGAACTTAGACATTTAGGATGGATGACAAACACCATCGCTGAATTTAAGATATAAAATATCTTTATTCAAAAATTATAGAAAACAAAATACAATAGAAAAAAAAATTCACTGTGTCGTTGTTTACTGTTTAAATAGAACTCTATAATGGAATTTAAGAAAACAAATGTTTTTTCCACTGTTTTATCTCTGAAACATCTTACGTCTTTCAAGGGCATGATATTGCCAAAGTCCTTGAAAGACGAAACACGATTCTCTCAACTATCTCTCAATCTATATAGCGGAAAAACTTATTTTTTTTGAAAAATAAAAATATTGTATTTGTTCCGTAGAGATCCCGCAAAATAATATAGGTACTTATTATCGACTCTTTTCTTCTTCTTCTTTTCGTGTCGGTCAGCAACGACAAATAACAAAAACACCAAATTCACATCTACACTCCCATTCCCTCCCAGAAAGCAACGACCTCTCTTGCAGCTCCCCCTAGGTGAGTTCGTCCCACGAATTCCTCCCAGTGACACTGTCTGGGAGCCATTGGGCATGTCAGGAGGTGTCCAGTGTCTTGCTCCTCTCCACAGTCACACGCCTTGCTCTCAGCCAAGCCCCATCTCTGGAGGTTCTTTCTAGTGCGTCCCACTCCTGTTCTGATTCTGTTAAGGGTTTTCCACATCGGCCATGGTAGGTCATGGCCCGGAGGCAGGGCTTCCACTGGGCTGTTAAATATTGTCCCTTGTATGTTCTCCCTGTGTCTCTCCATAGGCGCACTCTCGCAATCTTTTCTAAGTATTTGAGTGACCTGATGGTTGGATAGATCTACTTGTATGTATTTATTATAATATTTAAATTTATTAATTAATGCGTATAGTGCAAGAATGAGTTTGTCGCATTGTTTTGATATCTGTATTTGTAATTAGTACAATTATTGTCCCAAATCTCAAGTACCCAATACTTGAGTTAATTAAAGTCAGAATATAAGTTCGATCGTTGGGTAAATGTTTAAATTAAAGTTGAGTGAAGAGTTTAATTATGTTTCTCAACACGTCTCTTAAAAGGATTCTGATGTTGTATCTAGATGATTCTCAAACCCTTAAGTAATTAAATGACTTCCAGTTGATGTATTAGAACTAAGAAACCTTTAAAATTAATATCTTAATGTACCTATTATATTATTACATTTTCCCATACAGAACCGACTTAAATAACTTCGATCATTGCAATTTTTTTAATAATATTTACTTTAAGTTTTGTAGGTCTGAGAATGGGCAAACATCTATTTTTCATACCCCTCAAAGTTAAGGGTGGTCCACCCCGAATTTTCATTTTTTTTTTGGACAATTTTTTTTATTTTATATATTTATGGTGAGGCATTAAAAAATACATACAACCCTAAATTTTCACCCTTCTACTTTTAATAGCGATATTAGTATATGGCATAATGTATATGGCAAAACAACGTTTGCCGCGTCAGCTAGTATAATATAAATATTGAAGTTTTTGAAACAGGGTTTCGCAATACAACCCGTCGTATTTAACTAAATCCGTCTCTGTATATGTACCTAACTACTAATATTTGTTTTATTACGGTTGCTTGTGCTTGGTGTACGCAATAATGACATTAGAAGTTCGATAACCTCGTTTAGTAATCGTTTATTTCATCCTAATAATGATAATAATTATAATACTTCACATCTCACAGTGTACAGTTTAATTTGTAAAGGATAAAATTGACAATTCGGGTTCCGACATTATTCTCTCCTTGAACCAATCCGAGCAGGCTGCCATTCATTTCCTTAATAAAAGACAATATATACGAAAAAACCATAAAATTAAATATGTGAACTTTTTCGTACGTTTTCGAGTATCCTGTAAAAGGTAGGTGTTCGAAAAATGAAAAAAACATTTTAAGATTTTGCCACCCATTCTGAATGTCTTATTTTTTATTAGCACAGAGAAGACGGTCTGGTTTTCTGGCTTCCCCACTGTAATGGTGTAGGAGTAGTAGTAAATAATTACACACATACTCTCAAATTACAACTAATATTTTTTGTAAATATCTTTTTAAATAGACTATCTTCGAGATCATGTGGGGAGGGGGGAGCACCCGCTCCCTTGGGTACGCCCAAATATTATATTTATTTTTGAATACATATTTAGTACTTACATACACATGTAATTATAATTCCACGAATACTTAAATAAAATACTAATTAGTTACATTGTTTGAAATATTCATAATTATATTCCTTAAACAAACAACTTCTTTACAAACTTGAACTTTGCAGATAATTTCATAATCCAAAAGTTACTAAGTTATTTATTATTATACAATTTCTTTATTAGATATTATAATACAAACGATACATTACCACATCAAACTATATCTAACTCATTAGTAAACTTATCTCTAAAATAACAATCGTAAACTTTAGTTTTATCTTCTAAAAGCTGCTAAAAAGGAAATGGGAAGAAACAGCAAGGATTAAAATATATCATCCGAAAACATTTTATTTTCCTGTAAAACAAAAACGATACAATTTAAGTCATCTGCTCTATTTGGAGTACAGGGATAGAATATTTGGTGTGAACACTTTTATGAAATATCTTTTTTTTTCACGGTTTTCACGGCCGACGTTATAAGTAGGTACTAACTTGTTCCGGGCTATGAAGCCATAATCTGATAGGCAGAAATTCTTTCGACATCTCGCCTACAACCGTAGTAGCCATCTTCAAAAGGTGATGGGGGGTTGGTGTGAATGTCTAGCTGACTCGTGCCGCAACCGGAGATAAGAAGATACCTTTTGCGTTATCGTCTCATCTATCTACATTAAGACAAGATTGAGATCGTATTTAGATTGTGTCAAGATAAATATTTCATGATATTATACTTTAAATAACACACAGTTTACTTTTCACTAAGATTTATTTAAATCTCGAGCGCTTTCGTCAATGAGTTCTGTGGTAGTAGCGATTGTATGAAGGGGATAGAGGGGAAAAGGAGAGAGAGGAAGAGGAGCACAGGCTGTGTGTGCGAGACAGTTGAGTCAGTCGTGTTTGGGATGTCGTGGTGAGTGCGTGTTTAGAAACGTTAATACTACAAGCTATTTCGGCGCAAAATGGCGGTAAACGGGATAAAAGTTAGTGATTTGCTCCGATCTTATGACGGCGAAGGCGATGTGATCCAATGGCTCACGAAGATGGAGCTCGTGGCTAAGTTAAAAGGAGTGACGGACTTAGCACAATTGATACCATTGTTCTTGGAGGGATCGGCATTTTCGGTGTATAATGAAATGACCGAGGAAGGAAAGAAGAGCGCGGACACCATCAAGGCCGCGTTGATATCAACTTTCGCACTTAATCCATTTAGTGCGTATGAACAATTCGTGCGTCGCGTGTGGAAAGACGAGCCGGTAGACGTCTACCTGACTGACTTGCGGCGGCTGGCGCGACTCGCTAACATTGCGGGCGAAGAAATGTTAAAAAGGGCCTTTGTGGTGGGTCTGCCGTCGCTAGTTTCGAGAGAGTTGCGAGCTATGGCGAACGTTGAAACATTGCCGCTAGTGACAGTGCTCGAAAGAGCGAGAGCATTGATGGCGGAGTTTTCGGAGCATCCGATTGCTGCAGCGGTGGTTACGACGAACCCAATCCAGAGCCGAGGGTTAATTCGTGACGGCAAAAAGTGTTATAGGTGTGGAGGCCCTCATCTCCAGAAGTTTTGCCGTGACAAGTCCATCGTGTGCTGGAGTTGTGGAAAGGAAGGTCACGTGACCAGAAACTGCCCTGGAAAACAGGGAAACGAGGAAGGGAGAGCTGGTGCGCCGGAAGCTCTACCCCGACGGGAGTAAAGGCGCTACCGGTAGTCGACGTCACAGTTAACGGCTTACGAGGGCGCGCTCTGATAGACACTGGATGTTCGCGATCAGTCATGAGGCGAGCGTTCGCTGGTGGAGTGAAAAGCGGGAACTGTGTCATCGTAAGTGTCGACGGTACGCGGGTGGGGTGTGTGGGAGAATCTGTTGCTCGGGTGAGATTGAGTAACGTGGATGTGAATGTCGATTGCATAGTGACTGAGAAATTGTTTGACGGTGTGGACGTGATTCTTGGAATGGACGTAGTTGCGATGTTCGGCGGCGTAACTGTGACTAGTGACAGTGTCAAATTTTTAGATAAGTTCGGTCAGGGAGAAATGGTCGCCGCGAGTGTGGAAAATCATAAGGAGATAATAGAAGACAAAGATTTTACGGCTGAGTTTGATGGAGAGGTGTGGACTGTGAGATGGAAGTGGCGTAGTGAACCACCTACCTTGACGAATGGAACTGAATGTTATTCGAGCGTGAACTCCGGCAGCGTCGACGAGGAGATAGCGCGATGGATAGAGAAAGGTTGGCTGGTGCCTCGGCGGGATAATGGCGAGGGAGTTCTCCCTCTAATGGCGGTCGTGCAGCAAAACAAAGGAAAAGTTCGCCCTGTTTTAGATTACCGGGAACTTAATGAGCACGTGAATTGTCACACCGCAGAAGGCATCGTCGTGTGTGATGAGACAATTCGGCGATGGAGAAGGCGCAAAGGACCTTTGAAGGTGTTAGACCTTCGATCGGCGTACTTGCAGATCAAAGTGGATGAAGAGCTCTGGCGCTACCAAGCGGTCCGTCACAAAGGTCACGCATACTATCTTACACGTCTAGGCTTTGGCCTGAACTGTGCGCCGAAAATTATGACTGCCATTGTGACCTACGTGCTTTCGCGTAGTGACAGGGTGAGAAAGGGAACTGATAGTTACATTGACGATATTCTTGTGGATGAATCAATAGTAAGTGTAGGTGAGGTGGAGGCTCTTCTGAAACGCTATGGGTTGGAAACGAAACCGTCAGAATCCTTGGAGTGTGCTCGAGTTTTGGGACTGCAACTGAGAAAAAATAGAGAGGGTCGGATTGTGTTCGGAAGAGGAAATGAACTACCGACAATACAACAAGGAACAATGCTCACCAGAAGAGAGCTATTTTCAGTTTGCGGTAAGCTGACAGGACACTATCCGGTGTGTGGGTGGCTAAGAACAGCGTGCAGTTTTGTAAAAAGAGTGAGTGAGGGAAGCGAGTGGGAAACACCGATAGGCGTCGAGGCGCAGAGTATCGTTGAGGAGATTGTGTGCCGCGTGAGAGTCGAGGACCCGGTGAGGGGGGCGTGGGCGGTCAACAACGATATTAAGGCCTGTAAAGTGTGGTGTGATGCAAGTACGCTGGCAATAGGTGTTGCAATTGAGATAGAAGGAGAAATTGTGGAGGATGCGTCGTGGATGAGAAAGGCGGCAGACGTGAATCATATAAACGTCGCTGAACTAGAGGCAGTGCTGAAGGGCATAAACTTGGCTGTGAAGTGGTCTTTCAAAGAGATTGAAGTGGTAACTGACTCTGCAACTGTCAGTCACTGGCTGTCGTCAGTGATACAGGGTGATCACAGACCAAGAGCCAGCGGAATGCATGAGATGCTCATTAAGCGGCGGCTGGGACTGATGAGAGACATGATTGAGGAGTTAGAGTTAAAAATAGTTGTGACACTGGTGGAGTCGTGTCGCAATAAAGCGGACATACTTACGCGAGTAAAAAAGACATGGCTGAGAAAGAGTGGTGCAAGTAGAACTGGAGTGGAAGAGGTAAACGTCTGTGGAACTATTATTGAAAAGACCCATGACAACCATCATTTGGGAGTGAACAGGACGTTTTACTTGGCACGGATGGTGGATCCGACAGTGAAGAAGGAAGATGTGGAAGCGTACGTTCGAAAGTGTTTTCAGTGCAGATCCATCGATCCCGCTCCAGAGACTCATGAGGCTGGCGGGCTAGGTGTTGAAGGCAATTGGAGTCGATTGGCACTAGATGTGACCCATTTCAAGGCGAAATGTTACCTGACTATCATTGATTGTGGGCCCAGTCGATTTGCTATATGGCGCGAGATTCCCACTGAAAGCGCAAGTAAAGTGGTTGATCAACTGAGGCTGGTATTCAGAGAAAGGGGGCCACCGGCTGAAGTGTTGATGGATAACAGCAGAGCGTTCCGGTCGGTTGAGTTAGCCGAATTCTGCAAAGATTGGGGAGTGAATCAGAGATATCGCGCCGCCTACAGGCCTTCGGGTAACGGGGTGATTGAGCGTAACCATCGAACTATCAAGAGGATGGCGTCAAGAACAGGAGACTCTCCAGAGCAAGCAGTGTTTTGGTACAACATGTCGCCAAAGGAAGGTTTGCACGAAATGTCAGTGCCATCAACGGGTGTGCATTCGTACCGATGGCGTCATCCGCTCAAGCAGGTTGAATCGGACGAAGTAACGACCAACAGATATGGTGAGGGAGACATAGTTTTAGTGAAACCGCCGCACGCTAGATGCGTCGATCGGTGGAAATCTGGGAGAGTTACTGGTGTCATCTCGGAGTCGACCGTGGAGGTAGATGGAGTTCCGAGACATGTGTTGGATCTGAGGAAATTCAGGAGTGCCTGTCCCACGCAGCACGATGAGGTAGGTGACACGGTGCAGAGTTCTGCAAGACTGCTGGAGGGGTTGTTTTCCGGTGACGACGAAGAGGAAGATGTGGGGGAGATTGACTCGGGACCAGAGACCCTGAACCAGACCTTACCTGGCGTGCAGCAAGAGAGGCCTAGACGCACTCGCAGACCTCCTCGATGGTTGGAGGATTATGTTCAATGATAATGAGATCAGGGGGGCGTGTGGTAGTAGCGATTGTATGAAGGGGATAGAGGGGAAAAGGAGAGAGAGGAAGAGGAGCACAGGCTGTGTGTGCGAGACAGTTGAGTCAGTCGTGTTTGGGATGTCGTGGTGAGTGCGTGTTTAGAAACGTTAATACTACAAGTTCTCTTGAAAATGTCAATTTATATGTAAACATTGACGAAAGCGCTTGAGATTTAAATAAATCTATGTGAAAGGTAATCTGTGTGTTATTTAAAGTATAATATCATCATAATGAATTTTCACTCTGTGAATGTACAAACTTTAGAGTTATTAAATATTTCACATGAAAAATAAAATTGTCGATTAAAAACCTTCCTCGCAATTAGTCTGTCCGTTACACAACTATCAAATAGAGTACCTAGTGTTGTTTTCATGTATAAATAAGCTCTCAAAAGAAAGCGAACAAGGAATTGCTTCCGTTAAGACATTTCCTGTCTTTTACTGAGAAGGAAACGTTGAGATTTTGAATTTCCAGAGAGTTTCACGGCCTGTGAATGCTTGAATTTACTCATGCGACATCATTTCAAATTATACCCACCTTAACACTTTGTTATTGTAATATTTATATTTTATTACTCATAAAAATACGATTATCTCTTTAACCAAACGTGAAACACATCTTTGTACTTTGTTTAGTAAAGTTTATTAGTAATATACCAGCCACATCCTTCCTTCTCATAAATACATATTTTAATTATCTCATTTGTACTCATGCAACGATTGTTGTACAGGTGTAGAAACATATTAATATGTACCTTTATTATTTAATATAGAACATGCCTTTTTATTTTCCAATACATAATGACTATGCCTGCTAAACATAAAATATTAGTGACGCGTTTGTTTTACATGAAAAATTATTTACCTTTATGCTTCGCGGGCCACAAGCAGACGCCCATCGGGTCGCATGACGCGGATTGGCTACCCTTGTGCTAGAGCCTTCTATTTACTCCTTCAATCAATCACTTTCCACACTTTCAATAAATTATAGTTTATATTAAAGTTGCTGGGTGGGAATTGTTTACAAAAATTATGAGAATTATCAAATATCCCCACATTCAGACCCAGTCTGGTGGGATCAATGAATATAAAAAAATATACTTCAATCCTTGCACCCACCCCTCTACTTCCTCTGTGACCACCTTCAATTTTTATAAAGGACATTATACTGTTTCAGTACTCTTGAGAATGCCCATTGAAGTGGGCGAAATCGTTAGAGTTTAAATAAATATAGTGAAAATATAACAGTGTTCTAATTATTTATAAATTATTGAATATGAATTTTCACAGTGTGAACACAAACACCCTTCAACAATTTATAAAAAAATACATTCTCTTTTGTCATATATTAAAACAATTCACAATATTTCATTGCGTTTCGTCAACTCTGCCTACCCCACATGGGTCACAGCGTGAAGATATGTAGATATTATCTATTTGAATGTTCCATCTTTTTGCATAGATATATTATGTAAGTGTATGTATTATATATACAAAAATTTCAATGAAAATATTGCACGGTGCGGTTAACATATTAATTGTAATAATGATCATTTAAGCTAATTACTATCTTTCTAGTTAATTAAAATTATTATTAGTATGCTTTTCTCCTACATCTAGGCCAAGCACATCACGGGATTTGGCCTTAGCTGCTGCTGCTGTTAGGATTCACTTCAATGTCAGTAATAAGTTTCGACATAATTATATATGTCTTATACCCATGTATATGTATTTATCCCCAGTGCATTATGGAAATTCATAATAATTCAATTTGTTTTAGACCCTTACGTCAACATCCATAATATTATCATATATAATCATATTTAATATATAGTGGGTATACCTATCCGTATAATATTTTCGCCTAGTCATTTTCTTTATATTATATTTCCTTACAAGTTCCACTGATCATTTTATGTCATGTTTAAAGAGAATTTGCGACAAAAACTTTATTACATTTTAAGTATATTATTCAGATACTTATACGCATGAGTGAGCGGTGAGCCCAGCTTGGGGTAAGTACCTACTAGTAAATTATTGTTGAACGAATGAATTATTATAAGAGGTTTTTTCCTCTTGAAAATTGAAAACAATAAAATAAAAAATTTACACATTTTGAAAAACAAATTTATTCGTGTTTTTTTCAAATAATCTTTTGAATATGCAAAACACAAGCTTGAATCCTGAATGGTTAACTAAAAATATATTATGGATAAGCGGGAATGGCAATCGTTTTATATCTGATGAATGAATTTTATGTGACGAATAACTTAAATAATATACAGTACAACTTAACCTCTAATACCAGCACCAGCCAGTGATATGTTATACCTAGATTTGCAATATGAATCTCAAACATGTACCATCAATAAAATCTCGTTGCGGTCCTTGGTGCCGCAATTTTTAGTTTGAAAAAAAGCGACACACATATAAATTGTTTGTAGATAACAAGAGATAGACAATATGAGAATGGGGATTATAACAGACGACAAAGGCCGGCAGATAGAGATGAATATATACAAAAGAAAAGAGATGAATATATATTACTCAGGTATTGTACCTCGACGGGTGGGTACACATTTTTAGAGAATATTTGTATGACATTGCGAATCTAGTTGTAACATATCACTGGCACCAGCAGGGTTACTCTTGACATAATCTAAATAATAATTAAGATCTTAATCTTGTCTTCATCATCACACAACGCGCGAAGTGACTATAGTCAAAAATACGTGCATACAAATCTCGCGGTAGGGTTAGCGCGGTATTTTTGGCTATAGTACAGCAGGGTTACTCTTGACAAAACTAAACACGATCTTAATCTAGTCTTGATCTTGATCATACGACGCACGAAGGGACAATGGTCAAAATCACCGCGCTACCGCTAGCGCGCGATCGTTTTGCGTGTATTTTTGGCCAATAGTCACTTCGTGCGTCGTATGATCAAGATCAAGACTAGATTAAGATCGTGTTTAGTTTTTTCAAGAGTAGCCCTGCAGTTCCTTCTCGCGTCGAATGATTGAGATAACGACAACGTTGAGATCGTGTTTAGATTGCGTCGACAGTATCCCTGCAGGTACCATTTGAGGTTCTAAGGAGAACCGTGAAGAACCATTAATATTTTTTTAACGCGGCGGCAAAATTGCCATCCACACTTCTCAGCATTATACAACCAGATAAGTCTCCATACGATCAGTCACGGTCACACAAAAACTTAACAGTCTGATGCCGGGAAAAATTTACCTATCCAGATATACAGGATATGAAAGGATTAGGCTCAAAACGCGGGGTTCAAAATACCAGCATTGTGCTTGAAATATCTGTGTTCAGAAACTTTCTAACAATATTACAAGTGTTTATTATAATAGATTTTCGATTTTTTATGTAGGTATAAATTAACCGGTAAATCTAATTTTTTGTAAATTATTTCGTAATAAAGATTTCGGAATTACCCCTATAGCTGACATGAATAAAGGTATTTTATAAACGGATCTAGAATGCCCAATATTTTTTATTTCTCCTGCTAGTTCTGTATATTGTTTTATCATTACCTATCTTATATTATTGTGTACAATCACCTATCTGTATTTTATTTAATAAATTATTATTGATTAAAAGCATATTAAATGTTTTACAAATATTTGGCAATTATTTTTAGAAGTTTACTATAAATGTTGAATAAGATGAAGAGCAGATCTCATGACTATTTATGATCTATACTGTCCCACAAGTTGGGTAGCTATAATGGACTAACCACATGTAATAGACACGCAACTCATCCTCTAAATAGGTACGTAGAAATATTTATGATTGGTATACCTATATGGAGTATATAAATTTCAACATATTATTTTGTAAATTTAAAAAAGGTAGGGTAAAACAGATAGTGATGGGACAGTTAAGGATTTTTATAAGTGAAAATTGAAATAAAAAATTCTTAATAATTCAAAACTTTCCAAATTTATTATTAATGAATACCTTTAAAACTGCTTAAAAATATACATGAAATATAATTACGTTGTACATAGAGAAATTATTTATTTTTATGTAGAACCTCAGAGGGGTACAAAATGACAGAGATGGGACATTTTTTATAATGATGGGACGTTACATTTACAGTGATGGGACAGAAAAAAAGGTCCATACATTGTTGTTTTATTTTGAATTTTGTTGTACTTGTCTAAATATATCACCGATTTCGCCATCGGAAATATCATCCGCAGAAGTATTATCTTCATTATAGCAATTATGGCATACAAAAAGATCGTTATCCGTGTCTGTTGGTAGGTGAATCTTATGGTGTTTCGGTATACAAGATATATGGAAATTGTTTGTACATTCATCGCACTGTATACAAGCATTGGATGATGATTTATTTTTAATACATTTTTTACAAACAGCACAGATTTTCAAAGGGTCTTCTCCCTCACTTGTAAATAGACTTTTCTGAACATGTGGTTTTGAATTTATGTTATCCGAGCCTTCAATTTTGGATGATTTTGGTTTTCTTGTTTGGTCTTTCACTTTTTTATTTTCCTTACGTTTTCTTTTACGCTCTGCTTTTTCGTTTTCTGTTTTTGTTTTTTTCTCCATTTTCAGCTTAAGAGCTCTCTTATTCTGCTCCGATGATATTGCCCAAGGTGTTCGCTCCACATTTCGGATACCTTTTCTTTAAGGCGTTTTTGGTAATGTTAAATATTCACCAACCTAGATGTTATTTTTTTAAACACCGGACTTTGGCTACATTATTATCAATTAATATGCAGGTTGTTTCTATAGGAATTTCCCGATGATTATTTGCACAATCGATTTGGAAAGATGTATGCAATGCTGAATGATCCTCTAACATATTAACAATTTCTGAAGAAAGTGGAGTTTTTGAGCTTGTTCCTGATTATAATTTGGTTCACAAAAATAGCGCCAGAGATTTCCAAAATTTTCATGCTCTCATCAGTTTTATCACTGGAAATGATTTTAATTCCATCTTCACCTAAAATTTCTTTAAATTTAGAAAATTGTATGTAATTTTTGTTTATGGTTTCAACTTCCATGGTTTGATTGTTTTCAGCTTCTAAGCATTTAGAGTAATCTAAGCTTACCACCATCTCTCATTTCTTGAACAGCAAGGCTCGACACAATGATGGGACAAAATTTCATCCAACTTTAAAATTTGATTATAGTAATGGGACACCATTCATAGGTGTCCCATTACTGTTTAAAATGCTAATATTTAACTTTTAAGTATACAGTTTTGCTCCATTTCTTTTATTTAAGAATTTAAAGCTAAAAACATGTATAAAAAATATTCGATATATTATCACAGTAAAGGGACAGGTGTCCCATTACTGATATCTGATGTATATTTTTTTACAGTGATTGGACAGATAAAAATTCCAAAAAAATAATAAATAAATTATAGAAAATCACAAATTTCTTATTTAATACAAAGTTTATAATGAAATCATGTTAAATAATTTAAAAAAATACTTACATGTGTGTTTATAATTTTGTGGAAAAAAATATAATATTCTTGTAAATTTTGTTAGAATTTCGTTCAACCACGACACTCCTCTCAACACAATGACAACAGGATGACTAATAAACATCTGGTGAAAAGAAAAAAGGGCTAACTATAAACAATAATGTTGGCAAAATAAAAAAAATATTTAGCTTATGATTGTTACAAGTTCTAATATCTTATTAAATTATATTTTTTGGAATTTGTCCCATAACTATAACTGTCCCATTACTATATGGGTTACCCTATATCTCTATTCATTGCCATCTTGTGTATTGTGGTCTCAGTCTAGTGGTAATTGTGCGATATATGCCATTACAGTATAGTAGCACATAACTATTAATTATTATTAAAATATATTGATTATTTTAAAATACTTTATAATTATTTTATAATAATACTATACCATTATGGCACATCTTAAAATTGGGGTAGTCAGCATACATTGAAGGACCCACCGACCACCCGGATAGCGCAGAAGTCTGAGGACTTCCATTTATCCGAAATTGTACACTTAACAAATCTTGTCCACACCGGAGGCCCCATAGTGGGCAGCCTGAAGGGCTGGCCGGCCAAAACCTCCGTGTGAAATCTTTTGACTAAACTTCTTCAATGTACCTCTATACGAGAGAAGCAAACAACATGCATGAAACAAAATAAAATAAAAGTATACAAAAACATTCTTAGCCAATTTAACAAACCAGTAAAGCCAGGGGTAGTCAGCAGTCCAGCTGCGAGTAATAAACATGCAAACTGTCCTCTCCGTGCGAACAAAAATTAAGACATTCAGGATGGGTGGCAAATCTCATCGCCAAATTCAAGCTGTAAAATTTATTTATTTTTTCAAACACCTGCCTCTTACAGGACACTCAAAAACTTACGGAAGAAAGTGAGATCAATTCTTTAGCGGATGCTCTACTATTTTACTATAAACGATTTTATGGAATTTGTATTTATTTGTAGATTAACAACCCGTGCTACTTGCTACTAGATAGGTATAAGTATATAACGTTTGTATCTCCTTTTTATGTTTTGGGACAGAACGTTAACTGAATACCTTATGAAAATATAAAATATAATTTATATGACAAATAAAAAAACAGGTTAAATAAAAGTTTGATTCACCTACTAGGTGATTTTATTTGCCTGTGTTACATCGTTTTTTTATTTTAATTTTTATGACAAGGACCTCATTACAATGTAGGTAGTGATGTGAGAAGAGAAAATTCTCCAAAGAAATTTCTCGAGAACGAGAAATTTCTCCGAGAATTTCTCCTCTGATGGAAGAGAAATTTCTCTCCATAATTTTTCTTAGTGGTATTATGACCTTTCGCCCAGTACACTTCGCAGCCAACCTGATTGATCCAAAAATTTGTCGGGCTGATTAAAGCCCAAATCAGAGGTTATTAACACTTTTTTCCATGTACGTACCAGCATTTTTTAACTTAAATATGGGCATGTGGGGTGTCAAATATCAAGTTTTTCATCAGTTTTAGCAGTTTTTTCTATGTAGGTATCTAACATTTTTTGTTTCCATAATTACTTGTAGCCATATTGGTGATAAATTGTCTCAACATTTGTACATTGTTATTGATTGATTGAATAAAGTGTTTATTATTTTTATACTGTTAAATAAAAAATAAAAAAAAATCTCGGTAAATTCTCTACTTCGAGAAATTTACCGAGAAATTTCTCGGTAAATTTCTTGAAAAATAATTTCTTGAGAATTCCACAACACTAAATGTAGGTTAATAATATACCTAATAATATATAACTGTTTTATTTAATCTTAATTGTATGTTTATTCGACCTAACCACACGGCTAACTAACATTACGCACTACTTTTTATAGAAAAAGTTTCAATATAAGAACAAAGAAAACCTATACGTTTTTGTGTTGCCTACATCTTATCGTAGTGTTTTCTGACATAAATGTGAAAACTTGACAATGATACTAGAGCTTATTGTAGTTGGACTTTTGCAATGTATTTTCTGTATGTTCTTCAGCTTTTTCAGGCTTTCAGCAAAAAACATCAGTTTTGTTTTTGTAATAAAATAATTCACATTATAAAAGCAGCACCAAATAAAATTATTATTTCCTCTCTCTCACTTTCTATCTAAATAAGTACATAATTATATTACGGGATTTCGAACAAATGGATAAACTGCATTTAAAAAACACAGGTTTTCCATTCCATTAAAAACAAGACATTTAGGATGGTTGGCATACCTCATTGTTGAGTTTAAGATATCATATATTTTAGACGTAATGTATACGAATGCATGCATTTAACATTTGAAAATTTACAGAAAATAATGACAGATTCACAATTGTTACATTTGTAATAAATTATAAAAACAAAATACTTACATGTCAGAATACTACTTTCCATAATACATTAAATAAAATGTTGATTTCAATGAAACAAAACAAACAAAAATATAATTTTACCATAAAAAATAAAAAAAAAACACAAGAACGGTCTTGCAAGAAATAAATAACACAATAGATCATATTGCAATTTACTAATGCAATATTCACTGATTAAAATTAATTAAAATAAAAAGGGTAATACGGTATTTCTAATTAACGAAAATTTGAACATTCTTAATTGTAGTATAGAACTAGAATCTGAAAAAAAATCTAGAAAATATGAATTTAGAAATAACTTACCTAAGCTGAGATAGTAGACTGCATTGGCAAGAAAGAAAATAAAGGCAACGAAAAAAGTCCCGAGCACTACACTCCTTTTATACTTCATAGTACCTCGCAATAATGCATCTATCTGTTCTAAATTTAAAAAAAAAATACCAATCACATTTATTCAAAATACATTTCTACGACAAAAACAGTCAGTTTATACAATAGAATATTTCAAAGACAGTTTCAAAATTTCATTAATTTTTCAGTCAGCCTTTTATTTCGAAAGGATCGGAAAAGTTAGAAAGTTACAATTTTCAGAAGGAGCTTCAGACCGGCAGACGGCACGAGAGTCAAACACAAATTGCCGATGAAAATTGTTTGCAAAATTCTGATAGACGAGACTACAAAGCGAAATTGGCGGGAAATTTGCTTGGAAAGGCGGGAAACACGCGCAGGCGTCTGTAAAACAATGTGATAAATAGTATTAGGTATAATCATTATGTAGGTATCTACTTAATACAGTAATGTAACATAATGCATTCATATATTTATTGTACCTTATCAGGATGCGGTTACTCTCGAAGTGGTGTTCAACTAAAACCTTATTTACAAAGAACTAATACTTAATTATTATCTTAGGAAGAGGGGGGATCCGAATAAATGCCCAGATAGGCAAAATTCATACTTGAGAAGTGGCAAAAATCAATTCTTGCAATCGTGAAAATTTTCTTTAAGAGGTTGTGAAATATGTCAAATTCTTATTCTTTCTAATAATTTGGCGATGGGAGGGTAGAAATTTAGAAAGTCAGGGTAAGCATCCAAATTCGGAAAAGGATCTTGGAAAATTTATCAACAATACCAAACTGGAAAAATTGTAGTAACATAACTTATAGGTGTCATGGTTATAGGTGCTGAAACAAGCTGCCTCTGGTTCTGCGAGAAGTGAATGCAGAGAGCTTTAAAAGAAAGCTGAAGGCGCACCTTTTTGCTGTGAGTTTCGGGTGATAGACGCGGTATACGGTGCCCTTGAGGTCATGTTATGAGTAAACAGCGCTTTACAAATTGTCCTGTAAAAGGGCCAAATATTATTTTTGCCCAGTGCGGCTAAATAACTATACCTAATAGATCGGGCTCTATATCTTAGGTATATAAATAACTTAACCTTAGTTTAATCTTGAATACAAATCGCGATCTCGCTTCATTGAGAGTCTTCAAAATAGTTAAAATAGCTTCTTTTGACTGATATTTATCGATGTTTTCGAGTATATTATTAGTTACCTACTTAAATTTCAATTCAGCGATGAGGAAGAGGACGGTCCCCATTTGTGGGATATACCTTATGATGATAGATATAATATATACGTATACCTACATAATATTAGAAACTAGATATTTTGTAATTGTAGACTAAGAAAGCGTGAGGCCCTTATTTTATTTATTATTTTGTTGTGTTAATTGAATAGGTCTCACCTTTAGTAGGTAAAATATAGTACATAGCTAGCAGATGATGTGATTTGATGTAAATTATCAATGACGCCTTATTCACTATCGGCCGATATTGTTTACTCATTATTTCACGGTCGTGACATTTCTGACCCACATTATATTATCATGCGCCCGAGTAACAGTATAATATATTTAATAACCGGTAAGTAATATTAAAACGCATCAGCAGGGCTACTCTTGACAAAACTAGACACGATCTTAATCTAGTCTTGATCTTGATCATACGACGCACGAAGTGACTATTGGCCAAAAATACACACAAACCGATCGCGCGTTAGCGGTAGCGCGGTGATTTTGACCATAGTCCCTTCGTGCGTCGTATGATCAAGATCAAGACTAGATTAAGATCGTGTTTAGTTTTGTCAAGAGTAACCCTGCAGATAACTTCTTACTGAAACTTTAACCGTAGGGTTGACAAAATCTAAACACGATTTTAATCGTAATCATACGACGCGCGAAGTGACTATTGGCCAAAAATACGCGCATACCGATTGCGCGGTAGCGCGGTGTTTTTTTTTACCATAGTCCCTTCGTGCGTCGTATGATCAAGATTAGATTAAGATCATATTTAGTTTGTTTCAAGAGTAGCCCTGGTGTAGGTATAATTATGTGTTAAATTTTCAGCATATTGGATGGCTGATAAAAAATATTCATTATCATTGTAAATCAAGCTAGAAGCTGGCTTCTCATGTTAACCATTCAGTAGGCAGCAGAATTCCGTGTTGGATTAAGGACCCAAGTTTTCCTCAACTATAATTATTAATGCTTGCTTACCATATTCCACAAATAAAAAAATAAAAATTGAATCTACAGGTACCTTCGTCATCTCTCACTCGGAAGTAAGCACTAACAGTAAATACTGAACATACCCACATATTTATTCTTCACTGCTGCAGGCATGCTTTTGTCTACCTTTACCAAAGTGGGGCAACCAGTAGGCTAGCAGTGTCATAATGCACATTTAGGTACTTAAGTAATTTATGATTCATGTTTTTTCTTTCAACTTGTACAACTGTAGGAATTTACTTGAATTAACTAATACTGTTAAAACTATATTAGAATCACTAGGTAAAGTATATTACAATCGCTGGGTCCACACAGCTGAATGCGAACGTCAATCATCAAGCAAAAATCTTAAATCTTTCGGCGAACGTAACGAAGGCATTCAATCAAATATTTCTTCAGAGAATGCTCTGAATTGTCACCGAAAGATTTAAGATTTTTGCTTGATGATTGACCAGCTGTGTGGATGCCGCCATTGACATAAAGCAATAAATGAGATGGGGCTTGAGTAATGAAATAACATCAATTGTTCACAATATTTTTTTATTTCCATTTCAATAAATCAAAAACAATAGCACCAATTTTCTGGGTTTTTGTGTAGGTTCAATATACAACCACGATAATATTTGCATGAATTAAATACAACAGCATACTAATATCTAGCATAAAATATTATTATCGACAATATATTTATTTGATTCATTTTTATTCTTTACTGTACATTTTTTACAACATCAATCATTACAAAGTATCATAAAATTATGAATTATACAATTCACTGCACAGAGGGCGAGTTTATCGCTAGATTGCGATATCTTCCAACTATCCTGGATATACCTAAGTACATAACTGCCAGAAAAATTGGTAAAAGGCAACTCGTTAATATAAGACATACAAATATAGATTCATACATAGATGGAAAATAGATAACTTTGAGAAAAATCTATCAATAGTAAGATGAAAGTTGATCAATAGCTTGATGATGACCATATATTCCTCTCGAGTAGTAATTAAACCAAATGTACTGTTTAAACTTCTAAGGAGGATTCAAGAAACTATCAACAACTCTCTTGCTGTTTAGAAATTCAAAATATTGAAAGAGAATATAAGAAGAAAATATAATCATAGATAATTTTTATTTCAAATAGAATAGTAAAACATAGAAACTTGTATTCATAGATAAAAAGTTCCATCTTTCTAGCACTCTATATACAGACTAGATAAGTTTGCAAAGATAATAAATAATAAATGTCATGTAACTTTTGTGATAAAACTACATTTCATTTGTATAATTTTACACAGTAAGCACCATATGTTTGTAAAGTTACAATAATGTAAGTTTCATATACAATCATATAATTAAAATAGATAATTAAGAGCTAATCAATTTGTACTGGTATTTATAGTTACATAAATAATTATAAAATGTAAATTGCAAAAGTGAAACAATTTTACAACAGCTTCAACATTTTTTTTCAGATAAATTTATATATTGCTATACATCCTTTGAAAGATTTGTTTCGACTAGATATGGAGAATGTTTTTTTTCCATATTTATTACTCATGATCACAAATATAAAAATAATAATTTTACTGAACTAAATCAAAACAAATAAAACAATATATACAGACTATTTTTAATTAAAACACATTCCCTTCATAGAGACAAGTCTCGTGTGACGGAGAGAATCCTATTATTCTGTTCTATTGAAAAAGATTTGTTGTCATCATATTTATTCAACCTCTATCTAAGCTGATAATATATTTACATCTTTATAATTATTTATATTGTTCAACCGTTGCTGTAAATATTTCTTTATGTGATTAATCAATTCTATTTCATATTACATATTACTATCCAAATTTAACATATTTCATAGTGACCTCTTAGTAAAAATTTGATAAATACATAAATAAAGTTTAATCAAACCATCAACGGCAAGTAATAAATTGTATTTCTCCAAATGAAAACAATTTCAAAAACACTCATTAAACTTTCTCAACAATAATAATATAACAATAAAGGACAAATGTAAAACAAGTTTAGCTTAACAACCTATTCATGTAGAAAATAATAGGAACGATAATTATATCAATTAAGTGATAAAAAAAATTAAGTGTACCTTAAAACCAAAGATGTCATAAGTTTTTTAGACCTATAAAATAAATATAAAAATATCACAACACAATAAAATTAAATAAATTTATATAATGAGAGAGCACCAACAGTGAATACCAAATATACAAAAATGGATGAGGTACACAATCCAGCTTACAACACTATATCAATGATAATTAATTTATGTGTATGTCAGAAGGAAATTACACTATGTTTAATAAATAAGAAGCCAAGAAAAGTGTATATTTGATTTGAATTGTTAATCGAACCATTAATTGTAAGAATTTTAATTCAATGCGACCGTTTTTGTTTCTTTTGTGAAAAAATCTTAACCTTTCATTTGGGCCCGCCAACAAATTTTGATACAGGGCCTATCTTAGGCACGTTATGCCGCTGCTGTAATTATATAGAAAAAGTTTGAAGAGTAATACAAAAAAGTGACATCTCATAAGTTAGTATGCCTCCCCTAAATATTATTATGTTGACATTGTGTATGTACCTTCCATACAACATGTAACCCCATCAATATTTTTTGTACCTTTTTATTAACGTTTTAAAAACTACATTCACCTGTAAACCGTCAAAGTTTATATCATCCATTAATAGTATATAATTGCTTATTTTGTGTCATACTCAATGTGCATAATAAAACCAACAAATAATTTAAAATATCAAATTGTCACCGCTTATTTCAAAGGACAAATGTAAATAATTATATTTGTTATATTTCTAAAATAAACAGCTTATTTATCATGAAATATTCAAATAATAAGATCGCGTAGTAAAGAGTTTACATAATGATTTTAATGTCTTAGTGAATATTTCTTTAAGAGCAAGTGTCAAAATAAAAATATTTGTAAATGAATTGTGTTAAATAAGCAAAACGAAATATGACTTATTATAAGTTAAATAAAAATGAAGAGATAAAATACAATAAAAAATAAGTAATGTACTTTCAAAAAATTACAAAATCTGTACAGATTCTTTGGTTATAGCCAAATTAGTAAGCAAGATATTGAGATCTTGTGAAAATTTTTACAGAATCACAAATATTTTTATAAGAACATAAATATTAAGTAAAATATAATATGGTCAAGAACATAAATAAAGTCTTATAAAACGTATTTTATAAATTGTTTCTTCCTGTAATAATATAAATATTCATTATATTGGATACATTTTATAGTAAAAACAAAAATGTCTTTGAATTCTGAACTAAACATGTACCTATATAAGTTTTAAATTTACTGTATTTAGAATCATTTTACAATAATATACATTTTGAATTTGGCAACCATGTATCAATCTATATACACACACCATCAGTGGAGTAATCAATGAGCTAACTGGGATGAAACAAACATAGTTTTCTCGTCTTACTGTATTATTTACACCTGCAACATCTCTCTTCATTCCTGATAAAGGGAGTTTACACAATCTGTTCAGATTGCGCGGATGAAGAGTCTTTTATAATATTTAAAATAAACTATGTCATCCTCTTCTTACCATAGAAATAAATCTTTACGGATGGGTGGTATACCAACATCATCACTAAGGACTTTAAATGTTTTATAGGCATAATATAATTTATTGTAATGTTTTACATTTAACTTCACAAAATGTGTTAATATATAAAAAAAAACATTTCTCTTTTGCTATTCTTCCAAGTTGACTCCTTACTGCTTCTGCTCATACTTTTGTCACATAGCCCGATCACCTAATTCATATCTCTTGCTATTTAACCAAACTATATTATAAATTTTATTCTGCTGTAAAATATGATACAAATACCGCATCTCCCCCAACACTCACTAAGCACTGTGCCTGAAATGTAAAATAAAATTAGGCACTGAAATTAATGTTACAGAAGAATAAGAGTAGAAACTATGAAGAAAGAGAGATACAAACCTGATTTTTATGTGGATTGTCACTCAGTATGAGTTCTGTCATGTAGAATGCAACTATAGCATTTCCTCCCAGAGCAGTAACATGGGCACGTATAACAGCCATCACCTAAAAACAATTGTTTACTAATACTGTTCCACATATATTTTAAGGTTAATAGAATAAAACTATATTAAGACACTTTTATATAAATATTGCAAAACAATAAATGAGAAAATTTCTATTTCAAAAATGAAATGAAAATGTTTTTTTCATAGAAAGATGAATTAAGGTAAATAAAAAATATAAACTCACCCTAAAACTAAAGTTAACTAGATGGGTATAGGGATTTAAACCTAATTTTCTGACTGAAAGTTTAAAATGTTACAGTAAGACTAACAATCATTTAAATAAATATAAACTTCATCAGATCAATAACACTGAATTAAATTACCTCAGTAATGAACCCATGTAGAAATCCACTAAGTCCTCCATGTTCCCTGATGCTGGTGCTCTCTCTGACGAATATATAATCCAAATTCCCAAGGTACCGGAGAACCCTCGCCCCGGGAACTCCAGCCAGAGGTGTCATATCCACTCCAGTCTGCCATGCTGATCTGTTGTTTACTATTTGTGTGATGCCCTATAAAAGATAACATTGTGTAATAAAATGCTATGACTTTAGATTCATGCCACTTTACATATGAAACAAGATACAAGATTTAAACACTATCATAAGTAAAAAATATATAGAAGTCGTCTAACCGAGTCAGCGAAAAGAAGCGAATAGAGAGGGAAACTAAAGATACACTTGTTTGCTGGAAGTTTCAGATAAAAGATTTCACAATATGATGAGACCCTTGAGGTCATTTTATGAATAAATGGCACTT
Source organism: Athripsodes cinereus (assembly GCA_947579605.1). Taxonomy (NCBI): domain Eukaryota; kingdom Metazoa; phylum Arthropoda; class Insecta; order Trichoptera; family Leptoceridae; genus Athripsodes; species Athripsodes cinereus. The sequence goes on along the minus strand of OX388308.1, from coordinate 6,735,690 downwards.
AACAAATTATATATCCATGAACAAAAGTGATAGATAAAAGAGAAATTAAAAATTCTTACATTTAGAGAATTAAGTGCAGTCGGTTGCTGGATGTTACTCGTAGGTTTATGTCCTCCTCCGTTCACATCTGCAACATGCTCCTCTTCCAATGTGAATATCATCTCGTTGGAGTCACTTCTCTTCATATCTCCGGCACCCTGAGTAGCTGATGGAATTATTACAGCATCTTTGTTTTTAAATTTGTTTTCTTCCGCATTGTTGGTGTTATCTGTTATTTTCTTTACTTCTGGGGGCTCACCAAGACCAACAGCCATCCCTGTGACTACCAACTGGATTTCATCCTAATAATAAGGTAACAAAATATGCAAATCAAAGTACCTTATACTCTGACAAAAATTTTCTCAATGGAAATAATTCAATGGTGCATCTTTAAATTATCTTGTATTATTTTATACCACAATTATTATCATCACATACTGTGCATTTATCACTTTTATTTTTTTGCAAAAGTCATTATTTATCTGTAGGGAATATTGTAGAAAGATTAATTTCTAATATATTTGTCATTTTTCTATTTCATTTATTGACATCTTAACCTATTAAGAAATCATTCTTTTGACATTTTAATTTATTATTTATTACATTTCTCATAAATTTTAATATTTTTCGATTCCATCTACTTGACATTACTTTATTATATTCCATTTTTATATTCTTGAAATATTGCTTAAGTTTTTATTGACATTCTAGAACCGATACTCTATTCTATTCTATCTTTAAAGGCTATCCATGCGTTTACAAGTGTGTTGTGAACGAGATTTTGATTTATTTTTTGTGTTATATAACATGTAAGAGGCTTACGCCTTAGATATATTAATACATAAATATTATAGAAAATATAAAGTACTATCAAAATGGGACTTACTGCCTCAGGTAAATCTAATCGAAATCTGAGATCGCATATGGCACATGGTACCATTCGTCGCAGCTTAAAAAAGACATTTTGAAGTAATCTGAAAATAAATAAAATTGAATTTATATATCCACTATTCTCTATCGTATTTTATATTCTGTAAAAAAGCAGGTGTATGCTAGAAGCCCATATATCATTTCTGTATCAGTGTGGGAACTTTTACTACACTCATTTTCCTAACCAGTAACCGCGTTTACATTGTCTTTGATATGGATACTAAAAATTTGCTTTATTATTTATTACTATACTATACCCTCACGCGATGTCCCAGGAGGGGTAGGCAGAGAGAACGGAACGCCATATAGATCTATCTTTACATACTTCTTTCGCTTCCTCTACATTCATCCAGTTTCTCATACATGCACGCCGATTTCTCTTACTCAGCACGCGTCCGTCCTTAAGAATTTGGTCCACCTGATCAAGCAACGTGGTTCTTGGACGTCCGCGCTTCCTCACACCCCTTCTTTCAGATAAATATTATTATTTTTTTTATTATTTATGAGTAGATAAATTTTCTTTATGAGTAAAATAATCTTTCATTTACTATCAGGTAAAAGAATTTTGCAGTTAGAAGATGAGCTATATATTCATACATCGATGGCGGACCAACTTCTTGTGATAAACATAAAAGCTGTCCTCTCCAATAACTTAATAGATAAGTTAAGAAATTCAGGATGGGTGGCATACCTCATATACTGCAACTAGAATCTGTGTATAAATTGTTTTTCAGTCACCATGACCGTATTGGGATGGGAGATAATAGATCTATTTTGTATCTTGAATATCATTCAGAAGACAAAGTACAACACACCTTATGGCTTTTTTTATGGTGCAGCGAGAATAGTGAGCACATTAGTATACACATATTTTGTTCATCAACTTAGGCATGTACTTACTTTTAAATTATAAAAATATGAAACATAGTAACCTGTGGAAATGCTGATGCAAAGGTCCAGAAGATGAAGGCAATTTGGCTTTCCAAAGCTGTGTAAACATCTGTAGATTCTTGATGGAAACCAATCCCTCGCATCCAAACAGACCAGGGACACTCTGCGTGTTGACTACATGGAGTCCAGCAGGAGGTCTGGCTTCTGTCAGAACTCTCAACACTTCTAAATCCTCTGCATCATCCACCTGAAAAAATAGAAAAGCATAATCAATAAAATGCAGACCCAGAAAGGTACTAGATAAATTCTGGCAGTAGACCACATGATGGTTTAAATAGAAAATTGGAAAGATAAGAATTTAAGTGATCATATTAAATAATACCTACTTAAAAAAAAACAAGTGTCTGTAACACAGGGATGTAATATGATGGTCTTGGCTGGGTCATGTTTTACCGAGAATATCCAATGACAATTGACCAACAATACACCATTCCTATGAAAACAATATCAGAATATCGATACCATAAGAAGGAAGCTGAAAAAACACCATTTTGCTTGGAGCTTCGAATGATAGACACACAACATGGCACCATTAAAGGCCATTATTGTCCATATATATATCAAAAATATTTTATTACAAGCGTATGTAACCCGGCATCGCTCGGGTTTAATTAAATAGAAAACCTTGCAAATACATGGGTTAAAACAACAAAATCTTATTGAAAAAAAAATGGAGTAAGCACTTATGTGGATAAAAGAAGTAAAAAGCTCTTCCCAATGAGAAAACTTAATTTTTGACTCCCTACATGCCCATATCTTAGTAACAATAAATAGGTAGGTACCCACATCATAAAAAGCATTGCAAATCTCTTTTTAATGAAAAATCTTGAAGTTTGATACCTCACATGCCCATATTTAGTTAAAAAAAATAGGTAGGTACCTACATCGAAAAAAGTGCTGAAAAACTCTTCCCAATGAAAAATCATGAAGTTTGATACCTCACATGCCCATATTTAGGTAAAAAAAAAATAGGTAGGTACCTACATCGAAAAAAGTGCTGAAAAACTCTTCCCAATGAAAAATCATGAAGTTTGATACCTCACATGCCCATACTTAGTTAAAAAAAATAGGTAGGTACCTACATCGAAAAAAGTGCTGAAAAACTCTTCCCAATGAAAAATCATGAAGTTTGATACCTCACATGCCCATATTTAGGTAAAAAAAATAGGTAGGTACCTACATCGAAAAAAGTGCTGAAAAACTCTTCCCAATGAAAAATCATGAAGTTTGATACCTCACATGCCCATACTTAGGTAAAAAAAATAGGTAGGTACCTATATCGAAAAAAGTGCTAAAAACCTCTTCCCATTGAAAAATCTTGAAGTTTGACACCTCAGATGTTCACATTTATGTAAAAAAATAATAAGTAGGCACCTACATGGAAAAAAAAGTACTAACCACAAAAAAAATTGTAGGCACATAAATGTTAAAATATTATAATTGTACTACTACTACTACTACTATACCATCACGGCATATCCCACAAGTGGGGTAGCCAGCAGATCAGCTGCACGTAAGAAACATGCAAACTGTCCTCTTCGTGCCAATATAAAATCAAGACATTCAGGATGGGTGGCAAACCTCATCGCTGAATTTAAGTTTATTAATTTAATTTAAATTTAATATAAATTTAATTAATTTAATTTAATATTATAATTGTCCACATTCGAATTTTTATTTTTGGTTTGCAGTGCATAAATGGGTATTTGCTATGAAATTAAAAAAAGTCAAGAATAAATTGTCACCTAAGTATTTACTCTTTATTCCCAAAAAACCTTAAAAATGGATTATCTGCATCCTTCAATATTTCAGAATATTTTACTATCAAATATTTCATAATTTATGTAAAAAAATATTAGGTGAAAATAAATAGGTTCCCACTCCTTGAAAATCATTTAACATTGTTTATGGATTTTATAGGTAAAACTATTATTATTGTACAGTATAGTTTTCTATGGTTTCATAATGTCTTCCATTATGAAAATAGCCCAATATGTCAAAAATATGCAATTTATATTCACGTAATTCAAGAGCTTTTCTCATTAGCAAACACGATATTTTATTACGAAAATGAACCCTAAATATTTAGTTTCAGAATTGTTGTATTTATTGTTACATCCATTTTGATATTAATTCAATACAATGAAAAATGTTTGACTGTGAATATTGCTTTTTACTAAATCTTGCATTAATTTTACATACATACATTTTGTTGCTAATTTTGTGACATGGTCGCATTAAAATTAAAATATCTTTATCAATACGTAAGATATTTAAAATGTTTTTAGCCTTAAACCTGCCCAGAAGATGAGACCTTGTATAGAGTGTATTATTTTACTTCGGTCTTTCCTAATTTCCGAGTCCATTAAGGACATACATACATACGAACGGACTCAAATATTTATGTGTGGATTATTATTATACCATCACGGCACATCCCACAAGTGGGGTAGCCAGCAGATCAGCTGCATGTAAGAAACATGCAAACTGTCCTCTCGGTGCCAATATAAAATCAAGACATTCAGGATGGGTGGCAAACATATCAAAAATATCAGCGGTAGAAATGTCATGGAGAGAGGTGATTCGACTCTGAATGGAATAGACTAGTTTCTGTTCATTGCTTCCAAGAGACGAGTTAAAGCACAATAGAGTTGAGTTGAAAAAAGTGTATAAAATTTTATGATATAATCATACTCAGTAACATAAAGAGTGTGCGTTAGATAAATAATGATACTGTGTGTGTTTACCTCAAGTACACATGTGTCCTTGTTGCCCGATCCCAGTTCCATATCAGGCAGCTCATCCTCTGAGTCTTCAGACTCAGATGCTATGGGTGCCTTTCCATTCACATCTTGATCCTGGGAACATAATTTTTATTTATAAGTACTTTATTGTACAACAATTTCACGTAATTATACATAAATATTTAATAAAAGCAACATACAAAGGACGAGTTACGAGTTTGTCGCTATATCATATTTTCTTCCGATTAATCGAATAATCACTTTTTTGTCAATAATCATTACAAACCCAAGTGTCATTTTTTATACATTCTACAAGTATTGCAAAACACAAATTGTAACGATAAAGATTCTATTTGTCTAATCAAGAATTTTCAGTACATTACATTTACTCAGCAATTAAAAAAAAGGAAACTTACAGTATGAAGTTGGTAGATATTTCTATTGGCTTGCAGTGCATCATCCAGTCCTTGCTGTAAAGCCTGCAGTAACTGCGGGTCCCCAGGACCAGCTCTCACTTTGGGACCTTCTCGACCGGGACCCAGAGCAGCCAGGAGTACTCCTGTTCCAACACCAACAGCCGCAACAAGATTGGCTCCCACTGCTATACTGGTCTGTGAATGACAGAATAAGACATAAATAGTGTAACATTTAATTTATTAATCTCTGTCCACTGCTGAACACAGTTTTTCCCATAACTCTTCAAGCTCTACTGTCCTAAGCCTCTGAATTCAATCAGCAGCAATTCTATATGTTATCAGACAATTGTGTAATACACACAAAAAAAGAAATAATAAAGCATTTAAGAATTTGCTTTTTTTCCAATTGACATATGAGAATTTGGTTCGAAAAAGGATTTCTGTTTAATTTTGAACTTAGAATAATTAATGGATTGCAACAATAATAATATAAATAAAAATAACGTTCAACTTACCCTAAGACCAAATATTGCATTCATTCCTCTAACTCTCAACTTGGCTACGAGCATGCGATGTAACTCATATTCTAAGAACGGCAGTTGGTCAGAAATATCCCGAGCAGCTGGCTCTCCTCTGCAAGGAGTTCTGGGTCGAGATATGGACGCCTGCAAGAGGCAGCCTCGTCCTGTGATGGCTAAGCCTTCAGGTGGCTCCAACGAACATAGAACTACACTAGGAACACGACCCTTCCTAAAAAGCAAATCATTTAGTTCCATTATTCACTGAGTACTAAGCCCACATAACAGATGGAATCGTATCAAACAAAATCATATGCGAATTATGAATTCTGTTAGTGAACTGGCAGAGGAAACATAAAGCAGGGAATGCTGCAGAGACATATTATTAAAAAAATACAAATTAAATTGTCTGTCTACTTACTTGCAAAGAGCGCATTTAGTGACATTAACTCGATATGGCATGGAATTACTGTTATAAGGAACATGACATGGACCACATCTTTCTCCCACTCCACCTCTTCGTTTTGCCTAAAACATAATATACAGAAAATAATTATCCATAATAAAGAATTATAATACAAACATAAATATTATCAAACATTATTTATTAGACCCCTTCTACACTAATGAGGTTTATAACATTGATCTAATCAGGGAGAAGAAAGCAGTGGGCATTATCGGTGATTATTAAGATGACCTACATAAAAATCTCACCAAATTCAACAAAAGCAAAAAATACAGTATGATCATTTGAGTGTCCAAAACAAAATGTATGACAATTTCAAAAGAATCACTTGAATGTGAATTAATAATAAATTGTGAGAGACAACTTCAACCAGGAAAGACAGGTGGGCCTCCACATTGCAAAGGGGACCTTCCTGCATGATTAGACTTTTGGGTCTACTAAGATTAAGAAGAAGAAAATTTAATCAGAGAACATTTTTTTCACAAATACAAAGTGTATTGACAATATCGATGACCAATATCCGAAATAACTCACATACTTACATTACTATCTATATTAGGTTTCATTTGATTACTAGATTCAGTCTTTTCAAAATCAGTTCTGTCCAATGAAGATGTCTGCACAAGTTCAGAGTGTGGGTGTAAAGTCACATCTTCACCTGTGCCTTTACTTCCACTTTGGTTTTTACTAGCACTAGGAGGACCTGAAAATGTCACAAAATATGTAAAACAAAAATTTTCATGATCAAGTGAATGATTATTTTGAAATATGTAATATATTCTATAATAATTCTGTATGCCATAGTGAAACTACACTACATATATTATAATAAGACATAATTTTTCAGAATGGCTGTTCAAAGTGCTTCAAACATGATTAAATTTACTTCTTAGGTAAATTGCTGTCATAAATGGTTGTGGTTCATTAGTATTAGCCATTTCTTTAACTTTTGTAAGAACTATATATCAATATCAAATTAAAACAGTTTGCTTTAACAAAAATTTAACATAATTTTTTTATTTGTGGATGTAACAAAATGCCTTCTCAATGCAGGCGTATATGCCATCAAAAAGAGCATAATGATGACTGCAATACTAAGTTCATTAAATCACTTAGGCCAAAATTCAGCACAGTTTAATTTCATGACAACATAAAGAACTTTATATGTATTCAATCTGAATAATTGTATCACATCAATCAATATTATGACTGTGATAAATTGGTAGATCAAAGTAAATTGTAGGTTGTCCAGATTTGTATATGTACATACCAGAATGTGTAGGCTGTGTGAGAAGTGAATTGGGGTGGAGATCTATGACAGCTGCTGTGCCAGTAGCAGACAAGACGCATACATCATCACTGAAATAAATAAAGTCAATATCACATAATCATTTCAACCTCATAAGTTGAAAAGGTCTAACGATCTTTCCTCTAAATTATTGAGTGTACTGAAAAAGACAAAAGGCAAGAATTCTTGAATCATCATCTATAGGATATTTTATTATTTTTGATAAAAAAATGAGGTATACCACCCTTTATTACTATTCATACTAACCGATAGCCTAACGCCACTTCCTTTAACCGTTACAGCATTCCCTGCAAGTGAGATAACTTTTCCTCAACGTTCTTATAAAAAGTAGACATTCAGAATGGGTGAAGACGAATTGAAGATGTTAAATGTCTTAAGTGTGATGTTTTGCAAATACATGCCTTTTATAGGATACTAGAAAACTTACCCACAAGATTAATAGATCTATTCTTGCTGAGAATTCCATGGAACAGTTTTATGAATATATTAAAAAAACATTGCATGATATGGGTATAATGTTATAGGACTCAAACAGTTCAATAAGTTTCCTTTACTTTTTGTCAAAAAAAAACTTGAATAGAAACAGAATAATATGAAAAAAAAACATTTCTTTTAAAAGAAAATATAAAAATGTAAGAATATCATAGAAACATATCACACTGTATAGTCACCATATAGCTGTGGTTTCCTGGTATGCCAGTACTGCATTACATCTTAGTGCCCTCATGTGTGATCTGACCTCAGTCCTCAACTCACTCCACCAGGTGTCTCTGGTGGCCGGTTCCTCAGGATTAGGAACTCTCTCCAGCAACTTCACAGAGCGGGCGGCAACTGCTCCACCTACATAAGAAATACCACATTACTTTGTACACAATACTACTTAAAGAAAACAATACAACATTATTTTGAAATTATTATTATTGATCTATCTTTCTATCTACACCATCACCGCATCTCCTACCAAATCTCTCTCATCTCTGCCTCAAGTGGGGTAGCCAGTAGATTAACCAGATGTCTTCAATTCACTTAGTTACTTATTAATTTATCTTTTTTTTTTAATATACAACACAAGGTACAGTTGATTTTAGAGAACTTAGGTGTGGGGATTATCCTGGGAGGTGGTGGCTTTGCCAAATCATTAAACAACTTTTTAACATTGTGCATGGATTAATTAATGAATTGACACATGAATGTTTAGCTTTGAGCAGAACTTACCTATATGTAGTATAAATCCTGGTGGAAACTTTGTGATGGTAAGGAAGGGATACTCTAGCATGTCTATGCTCTCCTGGTTCATGGACGGCCTCAATACAGATCCACCACATACTCCAGCTGTTAAAGAGTTTCCTACAAATACAACAATCAAACAAATTATAATATTACTCATAAATCAATGCAATGTGCAATAATAATAATCTTTCATTTCAGATATTACTTTAATTTTATAAACTATAAAGTCTCAGAACTTTGTTTTTAGAAATCAAATAATGAGTTATGCACAAAAACAAGATTTTACTGTCTACGAGACAGTGATAGTTTTAATAAGTATAGAATAATATGCAGAAAAATCTTTATAGCTCAATTAATACAATTTTAACAAAATGTGACATTATTGTTCACAATTAAAATTACCTAGTTACAATATTTAATGAATAATAATAATAAAATAAATTGTTTGCTTATTAAACATAAAATAAAAATAAAAAAACAATAAATAATTACGAGCATTCCATAACAACACAATATGTAATATATAAACAAAAATATTAAAATATAAAAACAAATAATCACACACTTGGAAAGATGCACATAACATTTTTATTGAGACATCATTCACCAATACTCACTACATATATCAAGTATTATTAACAGCATTTCAGATATTGCAAACATATGAAGGGAACTGGAAGCTAAAGCTGTGGAAGGAATATAATAAAGTCCATCCAGTAATAAACATCTTATGATGAGGAAGTGTTGTGCGATTGTTCGATTCTTCTTTGGAGCTCAGAAATTCTCTACAATTGTTATTATATGTTACTAATTATATAATCATCTGATTTTCCCACTAAAAGTTGGATCCTATTTCTAGCAATTAATAACACTACTTACGTATTTTATAATCCTCTATATTTTACATCTTTGCACTATTTTTATATACACAGATCATTTCATTAGATACAAATTAATCCATTTTAGTAATATGTTTCTGCGTACAGATAATGTAAGACAACAAGATATTTTGGTAATAACAGTAAGTTTTATGTATATGTTTATGAAAATGAACTAAAAAGCAATAAAATGCATGTAAATACATAGATGAATTAACATTTTCTACTAATTTCGATTTGAATCAATAAAATTTATAAATCGGTTTGAAATGATCAATATCACACATTACAATAACCAGTAGAAAATGTATAACAAAACCACTGTAAAATGAAATATGTATTGATAAATAATGAAAATTAAATTCAAACACAGAAACACAAAGCAATAATAAAATAATACTGAAAGATAAATGAGTGAATAATTGCAAACATTAGTAACACATTTAGTCAACAAACCAACCATGATTCCATCAAAATAAGATAACAACATATTATAAAGAGATGATTTTGATGATGTGTAAACATTAACAGCTTCAGAAGATGCCAAGTCAAGAGGATACTGAGCCGACAGGAGGTAGAGAGAAAGAGTTAATAATATTAAGAGGCACATTTAGGTACTCCCAACTAACTTAACACTCTTCTACGTACAGTACTCACGTTTGGAGATGATCCCTATAGCTAGTGGACAACAAACAATATCAAAATGAATTAGTAACACTCCAAAAAGAAAAGGCAAAATAATACGGGTGTGTTACTGAGTGACTCAACTGTTATACTATCTATAAGGATTACAATGCAATGTTATGTGTGTAATAATATGTGCTACACTTCCAGAAGTGTGGACCATAGAACCTCAATAATAAATATAAACAAAATCAAATCATCAAATACATGTTTGTAAATATAAAATATATCCAGCATGAATCAAAATCAGATTAAAATAATGATTTTATTTAACATAAACTATATTATACCCACCTATGTTTAAATTTACCTACATTTTATTTTTCTGAAAATTTGTTAATCTTAAAATACATCTTGTACTTTAAGATCATAAATTATTGTCAAATGAACATCAGATCATATAATTACGTTGTGAAACATATGCATGAAAAAAAATATTGGACTTCAACATAAAATGTATTTTATTCTGGGGACAGAATAAATAAAATATGTACTTATCATCTATTAATTTATAATATGATTTCTGTTTGTAAAAAAACTTAATCAATGGTATTATGAGATAATCAATTAAAAGTTTAGCGTACCTTTAGGAGTGATGCTTAAATCAGAATCTGAAGATCTGCGATGTGATGAATTAATGTTGAGATTAGCAGTGGTGAGCCCTCTTCCTCCATGTGACTCTGTTCTAGTATGCTTAGGGCTGTTGCAATCTACTGCGATGGTAGAAGGAATTGCAGACGGAGGGCACCTGATATACACACACCAAACACAACACACACATGCGGGTTAAAATGATCATTAGGAGAGGTGCAAAGCTGCTTTGTAATTCAGAGGTGATTCATTTGTGATACGAGCGACTGACTGCCCAATGAAAACATTGAGAATATTTGACAAAACAATACAGTCAATGCTAAACAGTGATAATTAAGTGCCAGGATTTCACATTGAGTGTTCTCTTATCACCAATAATAATAATAATAATAATAATAATAATAATAATTTATTTACCAAAAAAATAAAAAATATTTACAGAACAGAGTATAACAATTTTTCACTATTTAAATTCACATTTATGAACTCAATATTACCTCACTGGATTTGCACCCGTATCGAGGTAATATTATTATTATAACAACTACAAAAAAATACCATAAAAAATAACAAAAATTGACATAATCAAAAAAGAAAAAAGGCTTCACCAATGAATTACAATTATACAGATAGAGAGTTTATATTGTGTTGGGGAGGAGGCATTGCATAAGTACAGTGTTTCAGTCAAGATGAAACATCTCAGTCCCATATAGGTACTATAGATGGCAACAAATTATTTTGTATGGATTATTTATCAGAGTGATTGTCAGAGTTTTAAGTTGTAGCACTTGTCAAGCTTAGTGCATTAAAATATAAATCACTAAAGCTAGCAAAAAATGTACAAACGAATTATTGTAACAGACATGTGGTGAATAAACAATGTTCTAAAGTATGCTCTAACATATTATTAAGGACATAACTGGCACATTGAAGTCTGACCTCTATTAGATTGTTTCAATAGTTCATCACCATCACTAGATAGAGCAGACGGTACATCAGTGACTTCATCTCCTTTTCTTTCATTTAAATCAGATTTATTTATTGATAAAGCAGGAACATCTTGAGACACGTCTATTGATTTAGACTCCAGATCAGTAATCAAATTATTTTTTCTGCCACTTTCCTCTATATCTATATGTTGGACACATTCAAAAGACAAGGTATCACCTTCGTGTGCATCTTGGTGGTGTTCTAAAATATTATCAGCGGATATATGATCTTTTAACATATCATCCTTGGAGTGATAATTATGTACACTAGAGTTAGAAGAGAATCCTGAACTCATTGAGAAGTGTTTTTTCCTTTCTTCTTCACTGCGCTCTAGATCCTGAATGGACATGAAGAGTGATCCCAGTACTGTCTCCCTCGGCAATGATAAAACGTCCATTTCCCTTCTTTTTTTCATTGAGTTCTCTCTGCCAAGTTGCTGTAAATCTGTAAGGCTTGTACTTAAAGCAAAACGGGGGAAATCAACGACAGACTCATTAAACTTTGCAGTATTCACAGCAGTCTTATTAACACTGCCACTTAAAGTGATATCATGTGAAAATCTTCTAGGCTCAGATAACGATAAGTAAGAATCTCTTCTAAGATGTTCTTCATCTCCTACGATAGGTTCGTGACTTATAATTTCCCCCATCACATTAAGTTTTTCCAATAAGATTGTTTGCATGGCTGTTGAAATAAGACCTGGTTTCAAATTATCTTCATCATGAGAAAAGGTCCTTATCCTTTTCTTCTTACTTGTCGGAGAAATCAAACCGCTTTGTTTGTTGATTTCACTTGATATACCTTCACTTTCAGAGGCATGTCTTCTGAAAAGATTACTTGGAAAATGAAATTTGGATTTCTTTGTAGCAGAAGATGGAGATAGAGGTGCTGTAGCAGCCGATACAGGAGAAATAGCATCACTGTGGGAACGGTGAAATCCTTTAAAATGAAGCTTTTCTTTTAACATTTTCTTGAATGCATGATCAAATATATTATGGTGCTTATGTCCAGAGACATTTTGCACCTCTGATGTAGCTACCTTCACAGGAGCAGAAAGGCATTCAGAAGTAGTTGGAGATAATGTGCTTGGGAGAAATGTGGGAGTTTTTTCAGATCCTGCGCTACAAGGTTCTGCGGTACAAGGTTCTGCTTTATCAGCTTTACCATGCTGAACTGCATCAGCACTGGAAGATTCTATTTCAGTAAAATTTCTATCCAAATTCTGATTGTTGATTTCAAGCAGTTCATTCTTCAAGCCCCCAATATTTAATAGATTATTAAGAGACTCATCTAACATGTTATCAACAGGCTCTCCTTGACTTAATTTCTGTTCCATAACATTCTTTACAATGAGGCTGACTGTGTCAAAGTTACTGTTGCTTACTCTCATTGAAATATCTTCTGAGTTATCATCCTCCTCTTCCTCACTACTACTATATTCATCAGAACTGCACACATTGCTAGATCCGTATATGTTATCTTCACTGGGCAACTTTAAAAATGCATCACTCATACCAGCAGTATCGTGAGGAGTACTTGGGCATGATTCAGCTCCCCGTTTCACTTTGAGGGTATCATGTTTTTCTTTTTTATTTTCAGAACCATCAGATTTGACACTAACATTATCCATTGAAAATGCCTGTAATTTATTTGATACACTTTCTAACTCACTACTAGTTTGTCGACTAGAAGAAGATGGAGGAGAATCTATTACAATAGCAAAGTTTGGTGCAGAATGTTCTTTTTCATTGGATTCTGATTCTTTCCCAGATTTGCTTGCTCTCCTTAATGTGGATAATGGAGAATTATTTTCGTGTGTTTCTTTAATGCAATCTAAACTAGAATGAACTTGCATCACAGAACGAACTAGTAATGCCGCCATATCCCCACCTCCATCCTTTCCACTGATAGACCTCTTTAAAATAGGTGCTTTGAAGCGAGTCTTTTTCTTGATTTCGTCTTTTAAATCATAAAACTGTATTTTGAGTGATTTTTCAGATGTATAAGATTTAATGGACATTTTATCAGCTGCATCATCATCATCACCTTTCTTATTTTTAACTGGTGATAGTTTTTTATCCTTAAACTCTTTGAGGATTCCCTGTGATGAGTTCCTAAGATTTTTAAAACTTCTAGTTATAGGACTGGTGGGGGTATTGTGCCTGGAATCTTCGTCATCTAAAAGTTTTTGTAGTGGCATCACTTCCAAGTCATCCTTCAAACTCAGAGATGATTTCCCCCGAGACACATTCCTTTCACTGAAGGCTTTATAGCGTTGCCACTCCTCCGTGGCCCTTGTTGCAAACAATTCTGTTCCAAGGCTAGAGCTGTGCTGAGATAATTCACTTTTACCTTTATTAGAAGTATCTGGCACAATATTAGGTGAATTGGGGGAGAAAACATTTAGAATGTGGGTGACTTGCTCATCTGTCAGACTTGTTATGGTGGAATTATCATTATCCGAGTCTTCTACATTCAAAAACTTGATGTATTTTCTCAGATGTCTGTTATTTACATATGATGAACATATTACAAGTGATTTGTGTAAGCCACAACCACCATTTAGTGAATTGTAACACAAACCATGCAAGAGAAAAGAGAACAAATCAATTAATATATTACTTCACTCTGAATCATAATATTACTCTGCTTTTGTAATGGGAAAATTTAATTTCTTTTTGGACAAAGATATTCAAACTCCAGTAGTTCTCTACCGTTGTGTGCATTATTAATTTCAATGTTGGATCAGTATTGATCCTATATAGGAAATTTATAAATGTGTATTTATTGAAACAAATAACAAAACTCACTGTGTCAAAGTATCAGGTGATGTGGCTAAGTTCCCATTGACAATATTGTTGGGAGGGAGCTCTTGCTGCTTAATCAGAGTAACTGCAGTCCCAATACCTCTAGCAACTACTCCTACATCTCCCTCCAAATCCAAACATCGACGAAAACCAATAACTGCATTGGCACCAAGTTCCAAAGCTTTTAAACCAATCTTTCGTTGTACCTAAAAGTAATTTGACATATTAATCAACTGTATGGTATTATTTGCAATGAAGTTTTTGACATTTATTGGTTTTTATTTAGATATTTTATAAATATTTTTATACATATATATTTTTTATTTATTTATTTTTTTATTCTGTAACTCACATATTCAACATATTCACTGATTCAATCCCTGCTAACTCGCTGACTTACTAAACTTTTCTGACTCACTTTCTGATTTGTGTAGTAACTCATCCACTAACTATTTTTTTTTTTACTATATTACATATTTCATTTTATTTTTTTATTTTTATGTACATATTTTATCTTATTGTAATTTAAATTTTTACACTTATATTTTATTTTGTTTTACTTGTATGTTTGATTATTTGATTTTTACTTGACAAGATAAGTCGATTGTTATCCTGCCACAACACAGCCTTGCGGCTAGTGTGGTAGACTTATACTTGTGCATATTTTAATATTTTTTCATGTGTGTAATATGATTCTGAACAGTATTATTTCAATAAAGAAAGATTATTATTATTTATTTATTTTATTATAAATCACTACATAAACCAGTAAGTAAAGGCTCCACGGATTACCATAATCAATTTAATCTCTCACCAATGGGACAGAAAACAATAGGACATAGAAAAAGACTTAAATATGAAGTGTCATACAATTTCTTGGATAAAAATTATATCTCACCTGTCCACTCAACTTGAGGAAGGCTACTTGTCTGGCTTCATTGGATGCTCTCGGAGTTCTTATTTTATCAATCCACTGATATTCTGGATCGTCATTGATAACCAGCTCTTCAACAAATCCGTGTATCACCTGAGCTTGATAGCCATGTGGAATTATTGGGGCTGAAAATATATCACAAATAATTTGAAATGTATACTCGTCCAATATGGTGAGTATAACCAAAGAAATTTTTATAACAGAAAAAACTTACAATGAAAAAACTGTACTCCACAAGAAGATTGTCTGAATTTGTTAAAATCATTGAACAATTCTACTTTTATTATGATATTTACTTCACCACGAATCCCATGCATTGTGTCAAAAACCGGAATCCATCCAGACATTACACCACCTGGAAAATGTACGTTTAGAGTGAAATATAACAAATTGTTTGTTCATTACACAATGGCATAGACAAGAAATATAAAGTACATAGACACACTACATAATTCACTGTATGAAAAGATACTGATGACTCCACAGCAGAGGCATTCCAGGTTTCGTATGAGACGTTCCGTATTTATTATTTTGATGTTATTGACTGAAGGTACTTGTTGGAAGTCCATTTCAAGATAAAATTGAAAAAAAACACAGTATGAAGTTAACAATGACTTTTATTAACTTCGCGTACTAGTATTCGGAGACTCTTGACTCCATCATCAGGCGATTAGTAAAAAGTGAAATAAGATACAGAGACAATCAGTATTTATAGAATTTGAACAAAAGAATGTTGGGAGAAGCCCCTAACCATCACGGCGTTTGTCACAAGTGGGGTGGCCAGCGGTTTAACTATGTGTAATAAACATGCAAGTCCTTCCCTCTGTACCAATAAATATTTTTCTAATAAAATTTGACAATCTGTCAACCAACAGATAATAAATTAAATGTCCAATTGGAGAAAGTATAAAAAAATATATCCATCAGTGTTACATGACTTGTTATTGTACACTTAATAAAATTTTAATAAATATATTAAATAAGAAATCAACAATTGGACATCACCAAGTGTTGGCAAATATCCACATTCTGTTGTGGTAGGATGAAAGTTATAGAAAATGATGCGTAGAATAATAAACTATTGAGTAAAAATTGAAACATGTTATTTAACACTACTGCCATCTGAGAAATGAGTGGGAGTCAAATACTTGTGAGAAAAATTAATTAATTATTCATGTCTCGCTAACTCAAAAATAAAAAATTAATTTCACCCTGTCCTTGTGAAAATGTAGTTAAAATTATTTTTGATCAAAACATCAAGTCGACACATATAGGTACATACAAAGACAATAATGATTGCTCATTTCAATAGACTGACAACTTGAAATACATTTTTTTTACTTGTCATATTCTTTTCATTCCATAAACTAAAAAATCTAAACAAATATCATATTTCATATTACAATGACACATTTATTACTGATTTTGGTTGACCTCCACAGTACGTCGCAACTTTGATTTCTCGGGATATTAGAATTTCCAGCTGTAAGTTTTTAGAACTAGGAAATCAACATTGAAGAATGAAAAAGATAATAATAAATTGTTACAGTTTATACCTTTCCCAGAATGGTTAATAGACACAGTGTCAGGTGGGTTCTGTTGTGCTTCTGGTAGAAGTAATGGGTTGAGTGAGATGTAAACCTTTCCAATAGCGTCGTTAGCTGAATATGTGTCATGGTCCATTAGCCGAAGTTGTAAAGGTTCATCCTGAAGCTCAGCATCATCTACCTGAAATAAAAATAAAAAAATTAATTCCAGACTCCCCAAAATGCAGTAAATTTCAAATTCTTTTATGAATTTTTTGAATATCCTGTATAAGGTTAATATTGTATTTATAAAACACCACATATAAGACATCTTTCAATTCAGATCCATATGTCCATTTCATGCAATTGATTGGCTGGATATTACATTTGTGAGAAATAGTGTAACGGTATAGATAGACAGTGAAATGAATACTCATTACTTACTCTGGTTATATTATTTATTCAAAAGAGGTAATTACTCAATAATTCTTCAAAGAGTAAAAGAATAGGTATGTGAAAAAATGTAAAATAGGTGAAAAAAATGTATCAATGTTTCTGTGATGCTTAGCAGTACACTGACAACTTAAATTTAACTAATCAGGCGAAAGATAGAAAAAACAATCATTATAATAAAAATTCTTCATTAAGTGACTGATGCTTTATTATCTTCTTATTCATTGATAAAAGTAGTTAATTTAAATGTCAAGACATAAAGAAAAACTTCTAACCTCAAATCTGTACCACTCGGAAGCGTTCCACTGAGGGTTTAATGACTTCCTACAGACATCTGTTTTGTGTGTGACATTTCCAAACTTAATTTCTACATAAGCATCTGTAGTATCACTCCCTTTGTCCATTACAGGCAGATTACGGCCTGCTAACACCTTCACTTTCACTTTTCCAGGCATGATTTCGTCTTGGTAAATATGTATAAAGTTACTAATCTTATCTCACTGAAAAACAATTGATAACAGTACACAGCACTCTAATCCATGATGAATTTTATATAGAAAGAAATTTTCGGGAACGAGTCACAATATTACAAAACAAATAATGCTGAAAACAATGTCATCTATTTATTCATGCATTTCTGTAAGCTAGCACTAAAAACATTTACTTGTGTTATTTGGCTTGCTTCAATGACGTGACAATAAAATCACATAACATTATGTTTCTACGTCTATACAACTAATAGAAAATTTGGCAAAAGTGTTGACGGCCCAGATAAATATAAAAATAGCACTTGAGTTGGAGACACCACGATGTTTACATTTTTTTGTCGAATGACGATGTTCATAATAATCTACACAAACCAAACCACAAATGGATTTTGAGGTTGTATAGTAAATAACTTCTTTGTATAGTTGATAATTACATTAATAAGAGTAATTTTAATAATTTAATTTAGATATATTAGGTATCCACGATAATCACTTTATTGACGAATCGTTGACAATATTGACATATAGGATTAGTGTTGCCTTAAGATGCAAAATTGCATAGACATTATATTATTTATGTCTGTATGCAAAATTGCAATTAAACCTTTTTTTTCTTTAAAACTTTTTTTATATAAAATAACGATTGTACCTATGAAATAAAATGATGATGAGAAAATAAATCGAATACTTTTTCTACTTTTATATTTATTTTCGTTAAATTTTTTAAAACAATTTTTAATTCATTTTCTATGTGTATTCCTGTCAAACCAAATGTCAATGTTTTTGTAAATATCTTTCTATGACTTGTCAATTTGTCATCATTTTGTAAATTTTGCGATAATTTGATAATTATTTATAAGGATAATTATTATTAATGAAAATTCTAAATTTAAAATAACATTTTTTTATGAAAATCTTATCGCTTACGTAAATCATATTATTTTTATTGCATGGACATGAATCCTCGGGACCAGCAAAGTGAAAGTCAACCTCCAAGAGGTATGGGAGAATTTTTCTGCTGATCATGCACATATGGATTGTTTCACAAATCATGAAATGTAAATTGAACTGCAAAACTGTAAAAAAATACAAATCTATTTTCAGGCAAGTATGATCCTGGCTGGAACGATCCTCCTACATTCTCATACAACCCACAAGCTACATCTATCAAACCAAAATTGGCCTTAAATAAACGCGTGGCATTTCCATTAAGTAGTGGCACTGGGAGTAATACTTCTCCTTTGCCGAGCCAACTGCCTCCTAGTGTTCCAGTTAATAACCCCTTGTTATCTCAATGTCCTGTACCTCAAATAACCCCTCTTATAGAGAACCCCGTAAGTCCACCACCAATGATCCCCAATAATAATTTAACTTTAAGTGCAAACTGTGGAAGTTCAGAAGAAAGTGCTGATGTAAATGAAGTAGTCAATATATTAAATGAAATATTAGACAGTAATTCAGAACTTGGGAATAAATTAGAAGATATAAGAAAAAGAATTAACTTGATGAAAAATATGTGGATGGAGGGAAAGTTGCCTGTAGCTGTACAGGTTGCTACACATAAGTTAGTTAAAGGTAAGATTAAATTAATTCTTCAATAGTATAATCTGCAAATCAATTATTACTTCTTCCCGTCACATATTGTTCAGATGTCAATGTCGATTCGGTTTTCAAAGTAAAAGATTTGAAATAATATAACTTAACTAATTTCTAAACACAATCAAATTTTTTGATAATATTAATAGTTTTAATAGAATTAGTTTTCTTTAATACATTACTCTTGTAGTTCTATGTCCATGTAGAAGTCTCTGTTTTTCACACAAATAATGACATAGTGATTTGAGTGTTGTATGTGGGTGTATAAGTATATATTTATTTCAATGCATTGTTTGCACTAATTAAAACAGGACAGGTTTTTTTTTTATCTAGCAACAAAATCTTAAAAAATGAGTTAAATGATATTCTCGCTTTCTTGAAATAATTGAGCAGATAAAGCTAACCTGCAATATCTCCATTGTTAACTTACAACTATCATACAAGTGTCAATAATACAAAGCATTGATTTTCATAGTTTGCGAGTAGTGTGGCTTTACACATTGAGATATGCATATTTAATATATATTTTTTGCACGTTGATTATTAATACATGTTTTACATTTTGTTCATTGACAGCTCTTAAAGAGTGTGACACAAGAACAGCAGATGAGATCCATAAGGCTCTGATGGTGGACCACGTCAGTTGTGTGAGATCTTGGATGGTGGCTATTAAGCAACTTATATTGCACTGTACAGCTAAAAATGAGTTACTGCAGATAGAAGAAAGAGAAAAATCTGAAGATAATCTGTAAATTTGTTAATAAAATATAGGTATTAATACATACATAAATGTTTATATTACCATCTTAGTATATTCCGTTATCCTCCAAATCATAAGAAGCCATCCCTGTAGACCTTAGGTCAGTGTTTCCCAAGGCGAGACTTACGCCCCACTGGTGAGGCATCACGACTCAGAGGTGGGGCACCACACTTCCACATATTAATGAAAATTTACCGACGAATGTTTAATTAAAAAAGAGGCCGGTGGGGCATATGACTTTTGAAAAGAATATGGTGGGGCATGGCGTAAAGAAGGTTTTTTATTTATTTATTGTACAATAAACCTCAAAACAGCAAAACCAATTACAGACATCAAGCAAACAAAACAAAATATAGATATAAGTAATACATTTGACATTTAAAAATAAATAAAATATAAATATACACATATATTTATTTATTTATTTCAATTTTACAGGATACATACAGTTGATACAAAAAATACAATGGTCTATAACATATTTAGCAATAAGCAAACCAGTGAAGATCCCTATATTACATTATTACCCTTATGTGCTCTACAAAACATACATAACTAAACACAACAGATAAAATCAACAACAATTACAATAGAAAAGAGTAAATTATGTTAAGAAAATTAATAGAATAATGCTCACAAAGCAATAATCGCAGGATTAAACAATAAGCAATAAAAACAATACAATGAGTCATGAAAAATAAATTTAAAAACATCATATAAAATCTCTCAAAATATAAAATTCAAAATTTAACATTATTTAAAATTAATAGTAAAATTTGTCATAAGCAAATAGGAATAATATTATCCAACACATGCAAGAAATTAGTTACCATTTATAAAACAAACAAATATATGAATATAAGCATGCACATGACACACCACTTCAAACTTTCTGGACACTAACACCGTTTTCTTTTACTAGCTTACTAATTTTGTTTTTAAAAGTTTTTACATTACTACATTCTTTTACATTGTTAGGTAAATTATTATAGGCTTTAATTGCGGAGTACAAGAAACCATCACGAACTCTGTTTGTTCTTGGTGTATCGTTTCTAATATGTTGGAAAACACTGCCTTAGGTCTTAATATATAATGAACAAAAAAAAATTGTGTATTCTCCACATCACAAGAAGCCCTCCCTGTAGACCTAATGGCCTAATATAAAATAAAAAAGAACAATTTGTGTATCCACCACAACACGAGGAACCTTCCCTGTGAACCTAATGACCTAATATAAAATTAACAAGAATAATTTGTGTATTCTCCACTTGACAAGAAATCCATTCTGTAGACCTAATGGCCTAATATAAAATTAACAAGAACAATTTGTGTATCCACCACAACACGAGGACCGTTCCCTGTGAACCTAATGACCTAATATAAAATTAACAAGAATAATTTGTGTATTCTCCACTTGACAAGAAATCCATTCTGTAGACCTAATGGCCTAATATAAAATTAACAAGAACAATTTGTGTATCCACCACATCACAAGAAGCCCTCCCTGTAGACCTAATGGCCTAATATAAAATTAACAAGAACAATTTGTGTATCCACCACATCACAAGAAGCCCTCCCTGTAGACCTAATGGCCTAATATAAAATTAACAAGAACAATTTGTGTATCCACCACATCACAAGAAGCCCTCCCTGAGATCGCACCTTATATATTTTATTAATTTATACTTATCTAATTTGAATGCATTTTTCTGTTAAATTGTATATATTGTGATTAATTTATAGTAAAGAATGAATAAATAAATAAAAATGCTGCCGTGGCTGAAACATACCTAATCAAAGGGATTCGTGTGGTATCCATTTTTGTTAGTCAAATAGTAGTAGGATTTGTAAATATTTAAATAATAATAGTATAGACGTCGAGAAAATTCAAGAACTTTGAAAAAGTCACAATAGCCAGAAGTTCCCAAACTTTTTTATTAGACCTAACCTCAGTTACCTAAACTATGCTGTAATTGCTGTATATCATATTTTGATTCGCGCCTCACTTTTTGAAAATTATACATAGGTTAAAAGTCATCAAGTTCTTCTATTTATTGACTTCTGCCCGATTACCATTTAGTAATGGTACCAAATAAATATGATTTTTTTTGGCTATTAATAGCTGACAATCTTTGTACCTATATTATTCAGCGAGATTAGGATTATTTTTGTATGGAACATTCCGTGATGAGGTTCGTCAGTCATTACAATACAATGTATAATTATTCATGAATTGATTTTTCTCCATTTACCCCACTTTTGACAAGTGAATGCGCGCACGCGTACCACTGTTTACATTGTACATCGCCCCCGTCTTTCATACATCTATAACCACAATATACCTAATACAGACTCTATCTTATACATACATCCAGTTAGCGTTGGACTACATACACATCCGCTCCGTCGTATTTCCGACTGTTTTCATCATTACAACCCGATCATACGTTTTCCATCAAACGTTCCATCAAGAAAATTCGATCAAAGAAAATCCGACGCCTATTTTGAAATTACCCGCCATGTTGTAATGTAACAAGCGCCTAGAAAATAAACATCCAACAAAAAAGAATTATAGGAAACTGTTCTTTTGTTTTGTAAATAATAATTACACGACCTATTTCCTTTCCTGGAAAGTAGATGTGATATCGGATTATAATTTTTGGTTTCTCTCTTCTGTATATTTCCTCTAGTTTCCATGGTTAATCATTAGTGTGTGGTTTAGTGATTGTTGTAAAGGGTGATATCAGTGTTTTGATAATACAAACTGTAATATCGTGTGTTATTATTTTTAATCTTTATTGAGTGCAGTAATAATATTGACAATGTAAGTATAACTTTTATATAAATAAAAGTGTATTGTTTATTTTATGTAAGTATACAATAATTACATGGCATTCGGATAGAAATTTCTTTCAATCTTTCCATGGGTTAGGCGCCCTAATTAGATGGCTGGCAGTCTAGCGAAGAACGTTGTCTACCCACGTAGGATGTGAATACGTACATAATAATATACATAATACTATATTATACATTATGTTGTGTTATATTTATGTGAATGTTATAATATGTGGGAAGAGCGTTGTACTGTGGAAATCAGGGATGTGAGAGGTATCATCTAGCTAGGATAATTCAGGGTGCATGGGATGCATGGTGATTGGTGAATGGGGTCAATAGGAGTTAAAAGTATATATGTATATATATTTAACGATGTGAAATTATTATATATTCCTAAATTGAAACATATCGTTTTCATAATAAACAATGAAAGTTTATGTATAGGTAATCTAATACATAAAATTCTCATGTCACGGTGTTTTTATCATACTCCTCCGAAACGGCTGGACCGATATTAATGAAATTTTGTGTGCTTATCGGGTAGATCTGAGAATCGGCCAAAATGTATTTTCCATACTCCTAAAAGTTAAGGGTAGTCCACCCCGATTTTTTTAATTTTATTTTTTGGATAATTTTTTTTATTTTATTTTTTTATGGTGAGGCATTAAAAAATACACACAATCCTAAATTTTCACATTTCTACCATCAACCCCTATTTTTTAATAGCGATATTAGTATATGGCAAAACTACGTTTGCCGGGTCAGCTAGTATTTTTATAAAATTTATGCCAACTAATTACCATCATATTAATCATATTATACATCTACCTTCGCAAATATTTATTCATTGAATCATAATTAAAATAAATTATGATGAATTATTACTCACCTAGATAAAATTCAAATATGCATATTTTTTATTCATTCTCTATCGTTTACAAACATATAGATATATATTCAAATTAAATACAGAGGGCTCTTCCAACTATCTAATTTTCGGATCAAACTGCTCTGCACTAAAAAAATACTGATATTGACTTATTTTTATACTTACCTACGTTGGTGTATTATAGGTACGTGATATGCATTACGATAGGTATGATTTAACCTGAAGATATGCATCACTTACAGGATAGAGAGTATTAGATGTCCAGACGCTTAGGTGACTCGACCCTTACGAATTGGCTCAGGCTGGTTAAAATAGAATTACTTTTGATGCTCTGGAACTTGAACTGTACAACGTGTAGCCTGATTGTCTATTCACATAGGTACCTAACTAGCATGTCTAGCTATAGCTAGGTAAACATTTGTAGGTAATATATAAATATGAATCTAATATAATATACCAACAGTGATATACGAAAGGAATGTGGAATGAAAGTTGGTGTAATTACAAGGATAAATGTAAATAAGTTAAGATGGTTTGGGCACATGGAAAGAATGAATGAGGACAGAATGACCAAGAAGATATATTTGGCTGAGAGGAATGGTGCTCGGAGACGTGGACGTCCGAGGATCAAATGGCAAGATCATTTAAATCAAATCCTACAGGACGGTCACGTGTTTAGTACATTGAACAGGAGAGCATGCATGAGGAATTGTATGACAGTGACGGAAGCGAAAGATATATGCAAGGATAGAAGGAAGTGGCGCTCGATCCTTTATGCCTACCCCGCGAGGGAAGAGGCGTGATGGTATGTATGTATGTACAATATACCTAATGTACCTGGTACCATCTATAGTATATACGGACGATAATGCACGTATGTATGTATGTAAGTAGACCAACAGTGTACAGATCACTGCACTAAGAGAGTAGGTACTATACCTCTACTAATTTACTAATACATATTCATTCTATGTAAATACTAGGTAGGTATATTTTACCTATTGGCACAAACTACATTTATATTAAAAATATTATCATTTTATTAACACAGCCAAGTATATAGAGATTAAATGATCAATATTTTTTTACTCCCTGACTTGTTTATCAATACCTAATTTATCTACAAAATATAAAAATACGATATGTGACTGCTTGTAATTTTTTCTCATCATAGTGGTAATGGGTATGGGCAAATGAGGTAGTGCACTACGGCTTCCAATCCTTAGGAAACCCAATAGGTGATCGTGAATTTAATTAAGACTGGATAAAATGATTTAATAAGATCTTAATTATTTAATCTATTCCTATCAATATTTTGCCTAGTATAAAATAACTATTAATTTATTTCTTTCCATACATTCACGGCGTTAGCCTTTGACATGTTAATAACAGTTATATAAAAACAATAACAAATATTAAAATGTAGGTACCACATTAATATTGAATCGTAGTCGGAGCATTTCAGCAGCCGTAGTCAAAACACATTTTAGCTTTATGTAGTCGTCTATAGTCGATCGACTATACATACATAACGCTAAAATGTGTTTTAACTAAGGCTGCAGGTCAGTTAAGTAATTTAAATGCAATCGATTGAAAGATTTAGTGATAATTATGTATGGTAGTATAAACAATATTAATTTTGAAAAATTAGCAAGAGAATGAAAAAATTGAAAATGCAACAATGTTAATAAATATGTCGATTCAAGAATATTCTTAGTGGTAAATAAAATATTGGTGTGAAAATAGATGTCTAGTAAATATATTCAAATAAGGTCACTGTAGATTTAATTGCAAACAAAGGGATATATGAAATCATTTGAAGCATTGCATAATAAGATTGAAATCAGATAAACTGTGGACAATAGTAATTTTAAAGTATGACTAGATGATAGGCTTATGATATACGAGTTACCCTATGTCACTTTTTCATCAGAATATAATAATATAGTGTTTGATTACGTCGAATTTATATTTGAGGAAGCTATTGGCAACGATGTCTGCACATCACAATCACATGTTTAAATATTGTGTATAAATGAGTAATTAATAAAATACATATATACTAGTGATGTAACGAATGTGTGATTTTGGATATTCGCGAATGCGAATGCGAATATTTTTTGCCGACATTCGCGAATGCGAATAGCGAATATTGACTTAGGTACTTAGATTTTTACAATATTGCTCAATCACTAAAATTTCTACCCCCCCCGTCGCCGAATTTTCAAAATGGTATAGGAATTTAAAATATTTCAAAACTCCTCGGTTTTCTTAAAGAATATTTTCTTGCAGTACTTGTTTCTACAATGTACCAGATAAGTATCCGTTACTGTTACCGAATACCCGATACTTTATTACCGAAATAATATTCGCAATACATTCGCATATTTTTTTTGCGAATGCGAATGCGAATTATGCGAAGTAGCGAACAGAGACAATTATGTATGTAAGAAGCAATTTTTGTGAGAAGACATTTTGTGCTTGAGTTTTAGAATAACATCCTCCCCTCATACCAGCATTTCATTGCTGTTTGGGGAATACGAAGTGTTTATTGTTAACTATAATAAAATATCAATATAAATGTATCGAAATATAAGTTGTGTATTAAATTAAATAAATAAATAAATATTCGTTACATCACTAATATAATATACAGAAAGATAAATAAGCAATCTTATAACAAAGAGGAGAGGGAAAGAGGAAGAGACCTAGCTGTCTCGACCGGAGAACCTTTTCCCACTGCTATCAAATTTTAAGGCAAAGTTCTTCTTATTTTGTTTTACGGCAATGCACCCGATTAAGGCAAAGTTACTCGATAACAAAATTACTAGGGCGTACTTACCTACATGATAACTTATCATGAATAATTATCGCAAATATAAGACGAATCTATATTTTGTTGAATTTAGATATAATTAGGTACATATCTATCACAATTACCGATATGCTACTCTCCGCACAAATTAAGTATAGTTATTTTATGTGGGATTTTATCAATATTCGAAGCCATTCGAACAGTCCTTGCCACTGGCGATTCTGCAGGAATATTCTACTCGCTCGAATAAAACAATGCTGCAGATATTAATACTCCAAGAGTGATAAGAATATAACGAGATGACTTTGTTAATCCCTAAAACTAACTTTTTTTACTTTGCCTCTTAAAAAAGTGGCTCAAGATGCTAAGAGTACACAGATAAATTAACTTAAATACACTAGAAAATGCACAAGATAACAAGATCTGTTGTCTATCTATCTATCTATACCTACCATCGTGTTGTGGCATCTCCCAGAAGCGGGGTAGCAAGCGGACTAAATCAGTACTCTCCGTGCTAATAAAATAACAAATCATTCAGAATGGGTTATACCTCATCGCTGAATTGAATATACCTATTGATAGTATTACGAATACCTAATGCCTTTTACAGGACACTCGAAAGTCTGTAAAACAGTTTCTGCACTCCCATGAATGAAATATATACCTATTAGTGATGTAACGAATGTGTGATTTTGGATATTCGCGAACGCGAATAGTTGCTGCCGACATTCGCGTGCGAATGCGAATAGCGAATATTGACTTGCTTAGATTTCTACAATATTCCTCAATCATTAAAATTTCTACCCCCCGCCGCCGAATTTTCAAAATGGTATAGGAATTTAAAATATTTCAAAACTCCTCGGTTTTCTTAAAGAATATTTTCTTGTAGTACCTTTTTCTACAATGTATCGGGTAAGTATCCGGTACTTTTACCGAATATCCGATACTTTATTACCGAAATAATATTCGCATATTTTTTTGCGAATACGAATATTCGTTACATCACTAATACCTATAGATACGAAAACAGACTTAGCAACATTTTATTATGACTGCCTTGTTGGTACAGAGTGCATCTATCGTAGGATAGCTTTGCCTATACCTATAAACATTTATAATGCCTACATGTATATACCTATTAGCTAATACTTCTCTACTACGTAATTTGCATTCATAATTAGAATTTTCATACTACGTAGGTATTACATTATGAAAGGATTATAGTAGAATGTAGGAACGTACCTATATGTATATTATGATTTTAATTGAGTTGTTGGGCTTACCTTACTTATTAGGTATTTTTATTTTATTTTTATTTCAACTAGTGACTGTAAAAGCAATTTCAAACTCATATCCCGTGGAATTATACCATGTCTGTAACCTATAATGTAAATATTAAAATATTACAGAAGCAGCCTTTTCGCGTAATAAAATATGTGGGAAATAATGTATTTTAGGTATTCAATGGAATCATAATAGAATAATAATTATCAAAAGATTAAGGATGGAATTATTAAATATATAATTATATTTATATACACAACACTAAATACATACCTATATAAATAAAAAAAGATACAGAAGAAAGATAAAACAGATTGATTAATTGTTTTTCACGGTTCTTAAAAAAATAGTATTTAACACAGCTACTTTCTATGAAGGTAGGTACTTCAAGACTTTCGAACACAAAGCTTTATTTTCTACATTTACTTTTTTATTCACAGAAAACTCTTTTTATTTAGAAAAAAATAGGCTTGTAATATGTATATTAAAAAAAATTAACTGCACTCTCAGACTGCTCATAAAACGTAGAACTGGTAGGAGATTTATTAATCTTTCCTCGGTTCATTCATCTCTCTTCCCCATAATATTTTTTTCTGGAAATTCTATCTATTATAATAAGTAAACATTTCCACAAAATTTAGAACATGCTGTGTCTTCTTTCGTTTTAGTAGAAAATAAGTTTTTTTGAGATTTTTGTAATTTGGTACTATTTGTTTTCTTTTACTTTACTATGATATCGATTATCTTAATTTGGAGTTAACGTGGTTTGAAACATTGTTGCAAAACACAATCCATACTATATAAAAAATAGTTGGATATGTTTATAACATTTTACTTCAGTGATAAGATATTTGTATGTGTGCTTACAATATAATATTTTCTGGAACTTCATACAATATGGGAATTATTATGCGACTGGCGCCAAGGAGACGCGCAAATGACGATGTTTGGAAATTAAATTTTCTTCTACTTATAAAGCCTTCGCCTAACATCAGCTGATATCTTATAATACACTTTGTTACAATTTAATTTACCATAAACAACCTAGTATTTACATACATTCGAATGAAGGTCGGCCGAAATTAATTAATTGTTGAAGAAATTTGCGCTAATAATAAAATAATAATCTGAGTTTACAACATACGAACAAACCTACCCAAAAATACCCTCACAATTTTTTTAAATTTTATAATGGCAGGAGAAATCGAACCCTCTATCGAGAGTCCGAGGCTCCATTATCAGGCTATGGTCCTAAGGACCCCTTTAACTTAAATTTTAATCATCCACCATTCAGAAGATATTCTGTAAGAGTATCTAAATTCAGTCAAATAATCATCTTAATAACCCGAACAGTAGGATGCGAATATGACAATAATCATAAGGCAATTGATTTCTAAATTATTAATCACAAATTTAATAAGCTTGTAAATAAAATTAATATACAGGTACTTGTTGCAACAAAAAACACATTTTTTAAAAGAATGTCTTCATAATAGTGATGTAACGAATATTCGTATTCGTATATTTCAAAGTATTCACATTCATATTCGCAAAAAAATATGCGAATGTTTTGCGAATATTATTTCGGTATTAAAGTATCGGATATTTGGTAAAAGTACCGGATACTTACCCGGTACATTGTAGAAAAGGTACTACAAGAAAATATTCTTTAAGAAAACCGAGGAGTTTTGAAATATTTTAAATTCCTATACCATTTTGAAAATTCGGCGGCGGGGGGTAGAAATTTTAATGATTGAGGAATATTGTAGAAATCTAAGCAAGTCAATATTCGCTATTCGCATTCGCACGCGAATGTCGGCAGCAACTATTCGCGTTCGCGAATATCCAAAATCACACATTCGTTACATCACTAATAGGTATATATTTCATTCATGGGAGTGCAGAAACTGTTTTACAGACTTTCGAGTGTCCTGTAAAAGGCATTAGGTATTCGTTCCCATACCATTTTGAAAATTCGGCGACGGGGGGGAGGGTAGAAATTTTAATGATTGAGCAATATTGTAGAAATCTAAGCAAGTCAATATTCGCATTCGCTGTCGGCAACAAATATTCGCATTCGCGAATATCCAAAATCACACACTTGTTACATCACTACTTCACACTATCCGAATTCTAGTGTTAGCTAGCGGACTAATTGTGTCTTCTGTGTGCCATAATACATTCTGGATATGTCGCCAATATAGATAAACCTACGTCTCTGACATTTGTAAATTAACAGAATTAGGAGACCGATTTTATTTTGAGGATGCCAAGAATGTAATGATGTTACTATGGAATTGAGGCTAGATGTAAAAGTTGAAGATTGTTCCTAGACCTAGAAGCCAAATAATTTACATTCATTAATATTTTTTGATTGTTTGGTAGACACTTTTTTAGCTTACACCATCCCGTGATATTCATAAAATAATTAAATAACGAATTAAATATGGTCACATATAAATAGTAAATAATTATAGGTACATTTGTACCCAAACAGTTCAGAAATGTTTTGGAAAAATATATTCATCAAAATAGTCAGTAATCGGCAAACGTGTCTGTAAAACGAGGTACATGAGACTAATCCTATTACCATAGGAACTGCTTTCCACCTTGAAATATTCTCGGTTTTATGAAAATACACATTTTGAACTTGAATGAAAACGTATAAATTATAATGTAGAATTTAACGTCTAGATAGCAAGAAGTAGACTTTGAAAACAATAAGAATGATAATAAGACATTGTTGGGTACAAGTATCTCTGATCAAGCTCGCAATAGCAACCTATTTTTACTCATTGTCAGTAATTGTAATTAGGTCCCTATAACAAGACAAAAGAACATTTTGTATTGTGTCGCGGGACTCGCGGGGCAAGTCAAGCCCGTTTATACGGATTCAATATTATAAAGACCGTTAGTACAATATGTATAATATGTATATTAGGTATAATGATATATGTACTACATTCTCATGTACATAGTATCTAGTATTATGTGCTAATAGGCAATATATAAACGAAAAAAGGACTTCGTCTATACAATTACACAAAATGAAATAAAACCATCGCCTTGGGAAATCATGTGAAACATAAAGCACAAAATATACGTGGGTGTGTTTATATTTTATTTTATTATACGGATAAGTGAATATAATAATATCTGAAATATAATTTTCCTTTTGAATGAAGATCGCGTTTGAGATTTTCCGCTTTATTAATCGAGAAATTCGAAATTGTTTTTCGAGAACAACTCCCTTCGCAACGCAACATGTGTTCCAAAATTTTTAATGTTATATTGGTAGTTAGGTGATATACAACATTATCGTACAAAAATTACGCTTATATTTAAAGATGGTTTTTATATTTTTTTTTGGGTCTAAACCAAGGGTGGCCAACCCGCCAAACCGTTGAGTCCCTCCTTGCGGCCCGCGAACTATATGTAAACTTTTTTTAATAATAGTCGGTACAAGTACCCGTTACTTTTTTGAAGGATATTTTGAGAAAATATTAAAGAAAACCGAGGAGTTTTGAAACGTTCCTATACCATTTTGAAAATTTGGCGACGGGGGGTGGGGGGTGGGGTGGGGAGGGGAGGTAGAAATTTTAAGGTGAAGTAAAATTATCAAATATTCCATATATGGAGTATATTGTTGTGCGGCCCGGTAGGAAATCTCATTCTGAAATTTGGCCCGGCTGCTGATGTTGGCCACCCATGGTCTAAACCAGGCGTCGGCAACCTATGGCACGCGTGCCAGGCTTGGCACGCGATGGGGTTCTGAATAGCACTCTACAAAGTAATCAGGGAAATCGCGAAGATAGAATTTAATGTTATTTTTTTAATAAATATGTTTAAAAGATAAATTTGGTATAAAATTCTTCTCCTCTAGAACCCCATTATATAATTTAGAATTAAGGCGGCACCCTGAATCATATTGGTAGAGTGGCTTGGCACACCACAGCTAAAAGGTTGCCGACCCCTGGTCTAAACCATTCATATCGATTCAATTCCAAAAAACGAACAGATACATTCTATTTCTTCCGGATATCGAAACCATGACCTCTCGCTTGCAGGGCGAGAATGTAGCGCAAGCCAATGTAAAATTTAAACCCAATAATGACAATAAGAGAGAACCTCTGTTGGATGTCAAAGTGCGTAAGATCTCGTATCTAGGTCCATATAATGCGCGAAGAAATGGACCACATTTAGCGGTTGATTATGACGGCCAAAATAGAGGGACGCCGGGGGGCTGGCAGAAGACATACATCGTGGCTGCGCAATATACGAGATTGGACTGGAATGAGGGGTGTGGAGGAGTTGTTCCAGACAGCGCAGGACCGAGAAGCATATGTCAGAGTGATCGTCAACGTCGGGGGTACCTGACAGGGCACTTACAGAAGAATAATGATAAATATCTACACTTCTGAGCTCGTGAAATTCAGTTTCCAATACATGGACGTGTCTCATTCAATGTTTTTTTTTGTAGGTTTGGATGAACTATAACGTTTCCACTATTACCTATTTTTTACAATGCAGTATTCATTTGTCCCTCACCTTTAACATTTACTCAAAGATATTAGGTAGAATAAAGATGTTTCAACCATTTGACAATGTAGGAGATGTATGTATAGGTACAACTTAAACCCTAGATCATCCACCACCCACGACAATCTCAAGTAAGAAAACTATATAAGCTATACACATTATATAGGTACCTACAGGATTGAAAAATATAATATTCAATATGTTTATATTGCCTATCTATGAAAGTAAAAAACCTCGTAGTAAACAATGCACATATTATTTATGTGCCATCTTTGACTTTTCACTTTTAATTTTAGTAATAATAATTTATTAATTATTTTCGGTGATGTTTATCGATATTTACAATTAACCATTTATCCTGTGGAGCACCCGGTAAAGAATTGGTCTCCCACTCTTCTCCGTAAGTTTTCGAGTGTCCTGTAAAAGGCAATTGTTCGAAAAATTAAGTCATTTTACATCTTAAATTCAGCGATGAGCCACCCTGCCTGCCACCCATCCTGAATGTCTTGATTTTACACTGGCACTTGGAGGACAGGTTGAATGTTTATTATATGCAGCTGGTCTGCTGGCTACCCCACTGTGGGGTAGTACACCACGGGATATGCTGTGATGGTGTATAATAGTAATGTAGTAGTAGAAACTATCATAAAGCTAAGAAAAGACAACGTCACCTTATTTGGTAGTGCCCTGGACGAGATTTGAACACGCAACCCTGCCTTTTCACGAGGAGTGCTTTGTTCAGTAAATGAAAACAATTCTAGTTGATATATATTATTACTGATTTCATTCACTGAATGCAAGAAGAATACTTCTCTCAATTAGCTTTATGAAAATCATTAAAAATCATATTAAATTTCTACAAGAGACTGGACAAATTCGAAAGGAAAATCTTAAGACACATCTATGGGCTCATATGCGAAAACGGAGTTTGGCGAAGTATGTAAAATTTACAACTACGAACTCTATACACTGTATCAAGATGTTCACATCACCAAGTACATTTTGTTCCAGTCCTATGATTATAATATGCATCATGCATGATAGATTCGATATTTTCGATCGAAGGTTCTTGGTGAAAATTCATATTAATTATTATAAATGAAACACTTACCTAGTACAAAGTACATCCTCTGTGACTTTATTGGTCGCAAGCTAGCTTTCAAGAGTTTCCGCTCCCATCATAAGGCTAGCGTAAAGTAAAGAAATTATGTGTTGGTAACAACTGACAAATATAATTAGGTACCTATAGGTGTTTCATTTCTAATGTATGCTTTTGGTACAATAATTTATTAATTACATGCGACATAAATTAATATGGACCTGTTTTCAGGCAACGTTTGTAACTTACGAAGTTCATTAAAATATTTAGTTTACCATCCTAATAAACCTACACTTTCAGATATTTACTTACTTTCTAGGTAAAAGCTTACATTTAGAGGTAAAAGGTAAGGTAAAAGTTATATTCATTAAAAAACTTTCTCTCGGGATTTTTTACGAAAGGTTAAATTTACAGAGGTACTTCTGAAAGGGTGAAAACGTATGTACATATGTATATACTTACTTATCTACATAAACTGATTGGTTTTGATACGATATTTGATTCCATTGTTACATAATTTGAGTGGGTTTTCAATGAATAATTTGACTTTATATCGAATACAATAGAGCAAACGTGATGTATTATATTTCATAGATAAATGTATAGCTTGCATATTATATTGATATATTATGTATTTGTGGTATGCGGGCAGTGAACACATTCAGTTAATCATAATTGGATGAAGTTCCTACACAGTTCCATTTGTAAGGTATCTTTTCATAATTTATGACCTTCAATTCAACCCTAACCTTTTGAACTATTGTGACTGAAGTCTGTGCCCAAATCTC
Source organism: Athripsodes cinereus (assembly GCA_947579605.1). Classification (NCBI taxonomy): domain Eukaryota; kingdom Metazoa; phylum Arthropoda; class Insecta; order Trichoptera; family Leptoceridae; genus Athripsodes; species Athripsodes cinereus. Next base: position 6,701,131 of record OX388308.1, on the reverse strand, counting down.
TGCTGCGCAATTTTAAAATTTATTATTAAAATTACACAGGCACTTTGTTCTGACATACCTAACTTCATAAATAAATTTATTTTTCAAAATTTTCATTACTAATTGTTGGCAGGTGCTAGTATTTTATTGATTTCTTTAATATCTTATTTCATCACAAAACAATTATTGTTTAATAAATACCTTTCATAAAACTGAAAAGACTAGCAGGGGACAGGGAAGAATGGAAAAGAAAAATCAGGAGTAATTGTGAACCCATCCAGTGGATTGTGACTCGTAAAGTTTCAAGTCTAGATTTCGTAATAATTTTGAAATCCTTTGTAAATTAAAAAAGGGTAGATATAACCAGGAGGAAAATATAATTATTTCAGATGACAATCATAAATTTTGTCAGAATACATTATATTTTTTAGGTAATTCATCTATTTTTTGATGATTCTGCAAATATTATAATACTTTAGTAGTTGGCCTGGCTTGGCCTCATAATATAAGATCTGCTCACTTTTATATAATTTAACTGCTCCATTTTTTTTTTGGAAGAATAAGCATAATAATTATAGGGGTATGAGTAGATTGTAAGAGTAGATAGGAATATAACTACCTACAATTTCCGTTTTAAAGAGAAGGATAAATGAATTCACAACAGCTTTTCACTTATGAGTGTTATGAGAGGAGAGGAAGGAAGCTTTGCAGAGGGTATCATTAATTCAATCAAATTGTCCTTTCCAATGGAGCCTCTATACATTTTCTTCACTCAAAATGAAGTCAATTACACCCTCTTCAATTATAATTTACCTACATATACCTATATGAATGCGCAGCAATGATTATAATAATATACATACATTTAGAATTTTGGACATAATATTATATTATAGTCTCTATCTAGATAACTTTACATAGGTAGTTAAAAATAATGTAGTTCCAATTTTCTTACGATTTTTCCTACCCCAACATTCATCTGTTCTAGAGAATCTAATCCACGTGGTTCTTGGGAATTTTCATAAATTACTCCGTTCAATTACACTTATACTTTTTATTATTTTCTAAATTTTTGGCCACATTGACTTATCGGATTGTTTAATGGATCGGTGAACATAATCTTTTGTATCTATTGTACTTCATGGGCTCAAATAAAAAATTATATGATTTTTGTGTGTACTCATATTACTTGTCTCTCTTATACCAATCTTTCATGCGTAAATCATTACGATGTACATTTAGAAAGAGATAAATAGGAGTTTGTTGACTCTGAAAAATCCGGGAAAGAGAGATTATTTCAACATTTAGAAAGGGAAATTAATGAGTTTAAAGTGAGTTTACTATATTTTTATTATATTAGAAAAAAATGGATTGTTCCAGGGCTACAAATGAAGGAAATTTGGCCCCAGGTGCTCCTGAAGGTACTGCCCCAGTCGGGGGTCCCAGGACTCCACAACAGCTGGCGGCACAAAGAAGACTGCAACAGACACAGGCGCAAGTTGATGAGGTAAATTATCCCACTCAAGTGGTGTAAGCAGACTAAATAAATCTTTTTTTATTTATATTGTCCATTAATCTACATGGATGCCATGTCCTCGCCACTTTCCTACCTCGAGTCAACTATATAAGGCTGCACGCTACGATGCTTACTAACTATCAGCTATCATTACATCATATCACATCATAAATTTATACTCAAGAATACAAATATCATGACTCCAGCATCTAATCAATAAAACACGCAATGTAGATCTAACATTAAGATTTCTCTTGATTTTGATGACCTTCCAACACAACTGAAAAGACCCCTGTGGACCCCTGGGGGTCCATATGGACCATTTTGGGAATCACTGGTATAGATAAATAGATGCTTGTTAATTTGGTCCTCTTGGTTAAACTATGTATTTTCAGCATCAGCTACATCTCCTTACTTTTTCTTAACATATACATTATATTTTCTAACAATAAACATTTATTTTAATAGTTTAGAACAAATTACTACTAGTACAATTATTTTCAGGTGGTTGATATAATGAAGACAAATGTAGAAAAAGTACTGGAAAGAGATCAGAAATTATCAGAACTTGATGACAGAGCAGGTAAATATTTCATCAACATGTACAAATTCTAAACAACAATGTAATAGTTATTAAAAACTGATAATGCACCCATCCCATCATCAATTACAGCTACTACTACTACTACTATACCATCACGGCATATCCCACAAGTGAGGTAGCCAGCAGATCAGCTGCATGTAAGAAACATGCAAACTGTCCTCTTCGTGCCAATATAAAATCAAGACTGAATGAATGAATCAATTACAGTCTTAAAGAAATACCAGGATTTTTTATTATTTTGTCAATTTATTATGGCACTATTTTTGTTGTTGTTTACTTATGTATTGAAACATTTATTAATAGGCCTGTGATGTGTATATTTATAAATACATAAATAATCAAAATACTATATAGTATAATATTGTGTATCATTTGTCATTATTTCTTGTTTTTATTTAATAACATTAAAAAAAATATATGTCCAATTGTTGTGTTGTAAAAACAATGCTTTAAGTAATTAAAAATACTTACCTTTCAGATGCACTGCAACAAGGGGCATCACAATTTGAACAGCAAGCTGGTAAACTGAAAAGCAAATTCTGGTTACAGAATCTAAAAGTAAGATACATTATAATCGTGGTTTAAAGATGTAATTTTTTTATAATTAACCATTGTACGAGGTCTCATATTAAGTAAATTTAACACATGAAACTACCATATAAGGCTTAGAAAAAACAATGTGGTTTACATCTTACTTATATAATAACAGAAAAAAAAATATTTTACAATAATTTAAATAATAAAAGATTAGAAGTGAGAATAAAATTGATGTGACAATAAAATGTGTATATCTTTTAACTTTTCCATCATATTTCTCATTTAAGTACTAGTAGTATTTTCATAATAAATGCAAAAAAAATATCTCGTATTAAACCAGACTTTTTGTGATGTTAAAATATCTGTTCATATAAATTTACTACTTGTTGTTATTTTCCAGATGATGATCATTGCTGGAGTGATTGCTATTATAATATTGGCATTAATAATTGCTATTATAATATTGGCATTAATAATTTACTACTTGTTGTTGTTTTCCAGATGATGATCATTGCTGGAGTGATTGCTATTATAATATTGGCATTAATAATTGGTAAGTACTCACCTATAGCAGCGCGCAAGGTAACATCTCCCAGATATATTATATTGTGCCTCACATCTATATTATCCCCTATTGTTTAGATAATACCTAATATGTTATCATTTTCTTACATTGTTTGTTGAACTACTAATATAAATCAATTTTGATATTACAGCTAACTTCGTGTAATCTGGGTACATAGTAAATATATGTAAAATACACAACAATTGGTGAGTTAGAGAGATGGCTGGGTTCCATATGATATTACGCTTATTCTCGTACAGTATTCAATGTGATTTCCTATCTGTTTATCATCGTATATATATTATATACATTGATGTTGTGGTGGCAATTGTTGTCAATGGTTTTCTGTACAAAAACCTCTTCTCTTGCCTGTCTCTCTATCTCTCTCTCTCTCTCTCTCTTACTGTAGTTCCTTGCTCTTCTTTGTTAAAGCCCTCTCTGTCCACCGTTGGTTAATTAGATTCAATGTGCTGATGTATTGACATGGTGTATATTGTTGTGAATGAATGTACCTGTAATTTTCCATTTATTATGTGTGTTGATTCGTTTTTGATGTATGATACAGTGAACACAATTATACAACCACATATTTTTAAGGATCGTAGTGAGAAAACCAAATGAAAAGGCTGAATTTCTAAATACACACATAAATCAAATTCAATGGACACAGTAATTGGTAAAACAGCAAATCATATGCGAACAAAATTATAGTACACTACACAATCTTATCAATCAAATTTAATCCAAAACAACACATGTGGGATTTAATTATAAACTCTTCCATGGATTTTCTTTCAACTTTATCATACTACTCGACAAGGAATTCTTATGTTCTTTTGTTATTTATTTACGCACGTACCAACTGACGTTTTACTTAACATTTCCCAAACACAATGGTACGTATGCTTATATATAAACATTTTAACTATCAAGAGAGATGCTACCTTATTCAAGACACAAAACAAAATATTAAATTTCATTATATTTTATTGTTAGCACGGAGAGGACAGCTTGCATGTTTATTACATGCGACTGGTCTGTTGACTGCCCCACTTGTGGGATGTGCCGTGATGGTATAGTATGATAGAGTAAATTTCATTATGTCTAATGAAATTATTGTCATTTTATATCAATTTAATTATTCGTCAGGTAGCAAACTCTCAGCATGAAGTATTTTTTGACTTGAACATGTGATTAAGTAATTATTATGTTACAATCTTATTCTTGCTGCTGCATGGTTTTATCGTTTTTATATATTTTACTTATATCAAGTTGTTGCTTCCACTAAATAATCTTTATTAATCATTAAATAAAATCATATACATAATTGCTGTTGTCCATTACTTTCCATATTTTCTTCCAATCACAGAATTTCAATTACTTCATTAGTAAGACCTATTAATATTTTCGTAATAGCTAGAGTACCTACTTACTGTTGATTACGAATGTATGTAACTGCTTTTATGCTGAAGTAGTTACAATAATATTAATACTTTAGTTTTTTATAGAAAATACTCGTAGTTACGTACATCCTCCATTGCAAAACACAAATATTATTAATTTTCGATAAATTTTTGTGCTAACTGTAGTAATATTTTGAGCAGTGCACCAAAACCATTACTGAAATTAAATGCGTGCGTATTTTACTAAGTAAATCATGTAGCTATTTGTGACATCCAATAAAAACACATTTTCATAAAAATAAGTTCGCAAAAAACATTGCTTTAAAAATGCTTTAACAATTTACTTTATATTTACAAACATCTAACTTGTGTAAACAAAAAATTCAGTAATAATTACTACTTACAGTATTATACTTACTTATTGGAACTATACTAGCAAGACAAATTAGATGTTTTAATATCCATACAACTTTTTTTTTTAAATCTACTACACCTGTACAATATTTTTATTCAGCTTTGTCACTATATATCTTTTCTTATAACATAAATCGTAGTAAATAATAAAAATATCTTTAATCAATACATCACTTCTCATAACATTTACCTATATCATAATTTAATACAAATAATCATTGCTTGCTATTATTGTCTACTCTGATATGATAAATATATTTTTTAATTTGTTTTCCATGTTTAGAATTAGGTAGATGAAATATTTGATTATTATATTTTTCCTATACAATGTTGCAATTGTATTTCAGGGACATAAACTTTTTCTGATCCTGTTGCAGAGGAGAATGGTATACAGGAGGAGTGTGTTGCAACAAGTTCTCTCATTTCACTCCCGCTGCACTTCGTGTTTCTGTTTTTGATTATTTCATAGTTCATTGCATTACACATATTCATTAATACAAGTTGAATTTAACTTATGATATGAATACTTAAGCTAACAGATTAATTCCAAAAATAATCTAACACTTAATTGTTTGAAAACAGTTTAAAGAGAGCTGGAAAAGTCTAAATTATCAAATGCTATGATACACTAATGCATACATTGATTATGATGTAAACATTCCCTAATTATTTCTCATAAGTTAAAATCAACTAGTCCTTAAAATATTGTATCATATTGCAGACACATACACCTTAAGCATAATTACATACATTGTACACCAAGGACCAATTTGTCATTCTTTTAGTCAAAATTTCATTCTTTAGAGATAATATGTATGCGTAATGTTATATTCATGTCATTTGGATATTATGCTCATAAAAATAATATTTGAAGCTTTTTCCATAGTTGCAAAGAAATTTTCTCTATTCTAAATTATTAAGAAAAAAAATAACCACCAATCTCATTTCTTGTTCATAAAGATATATGTATCTTATCTTATACCATACAATACTGACTAGAGAAATGTAATGAAACATATTTACTTAAAAATTATCTACTTGACTTTATAAGAGAATGCAATTTATACATTTTGGAAATACATACCAATAAACAATATGTTTACTGCTTTTATTACTCTATAATAAAGACTCAATATTCATACATTTATTTTTAGTCACGATGAGCACATTACATTTCTGTAAAATAAGACATTTGATTGGTTTGCCTGTTTCATGTGTATTTGAATGAAAATCTCTAAGTATACTTAACTTGAATCTTTACACAATGTCTACACTCACACACCTGAGCTCATCTCACAATAATGATAATATATTAAATTGAGTGACAGAAACAATAAAATATAAAATACATATTAAATACTATTTTTGTAGTTTCTTTGTTCTAATAAGGTTGATAATATTTACAAAGATGTCTTCAAGTTCTCTAAATGTCTCACATTTATATTTATTATTGATAGAATATTACTATTTGAAGGAGTTAGAGCAATGTGTATTGGATTAATGAAATGACATGTATTGCTACGAAACTATTCAACAATTTTCAGTTTCGTTACAACATAATAATGAACTAATATTATTCAAATACAACAGTTACATTCATTTGAGATTGTTTCTAATATTTTGAGTTTATTCTTGCTAAAAATATATGTTTTCTTGTTCACTAAAAATGTCTAGTCCTCCTAGAAGAGTGCAATATTGATGAACACGTAACATATGTTGTGAGTCTAGTCTGGCCACAATAGTTACAAAAATATATCACTATCAGCTTTTAGAAATGCATAGGTTTGTACATTTTTTTATTTATTAAAAAAAAATTTATAGAGTTTTTTTTTTATCGGAGACATTGATAAAAATGAAGTTATATGAGATAAGCTTTTAGAAGAAAAGTTGTTGATGAAATAGAAGAGGTTATGATGACATTTGGTATATTATTCCAATCTTTGTAACTGAGGAAAGTTCCACATAACATCGATTGAGAGATATCATTATGTTGGTAGATCTAGTATTATATATACATTATATTATATTATGATGATAAATGTTGTTTATATTATACATATATACTGCTTTGTGTGTACTGAATAACTTATTATGTACATTATGTTATATAGAATAGTGAATGTATATTGACCTAAATATCATATAAAACTAATATATAACTATTTATATTTTTGTTGTTGTGCATACTTATTACCACGTGAAAGAAATAATATTCTTAAGACATAAATTGTACATAAATATGATAAAATTAAAATTTAATTCCATTTTAAACTGACCAAAGACATCATGCCCCCTAGTCAAAACACATTTTAGCGTTATGAAGTCGTTCGACTACAAACGAAATTACGACAATCTACCTACATGTACCATATAATTATGCGTTATTGTTGCAATTATAGTCGTAATTTCGTTTGTAGTCGAACGACAAGTGACGCTAAAATGTGTTTTGACTAGGGCTGCATATATATTCATATTATTTATTATATGTGAATCTACCAATAACTGAACTCTTATTTTGATACATAATAATGACTTTAATATCTTTAATTTTTTCTTTAGTAGACAAAAATTATAATAGACGGTACTATTCATAAACATGATCAAAATAACTGAAACAGATTAAGGTTGTACAAAGATAAAAACATGTACATATATCACAAACATTAACATAATTTTTACAACACTACAAAGAAATAAAATAAATAATATAAAAATGACTTGAAACCATTCACCCATTTGATGTTCTCTTAATCAAGAACCCTGAAATATAAACGAGGTTTTTAGGTGAATGTGTAAAAGTGAACTTACACTGAGCCTGTCCAGTAAAATTACCTCACAATAAACACCTACAGACAAATAGGAATCTTTTGATTTCTGGCAACATAGATAATATAGGATCTCTTATACAAAAAAATATACTTTAATGATCTGTCCTATACTCCATCCATTTTTTTCGTCATATTTTAAAAATCTCTTCGTCTTTAAATTTTCGCCAATTGGGTAGGTAAATAATTTAAAAACTATATAAACATTAGTACCTAAATGTTGGCAACACTTTGATTTGTAAGTTTTAACAGTTCATGACACTTTGTAGTTTAATAATGTTCATCAAATAGTTGTACAGTGTCAGCTCACTTAACAATAATATTGTGTACGTAATGTATTGGTGAATTAGATCATCTCGTATTAGATACATTCATAGTATTAATTAATATGCAATTGTTTGATGTATGCACTATTTGTCATGTCACTCTAGTCGAGTTTCTCATTAATTATAGATAGATCTATTTTTACAAAAAACACCAGTAAATCATAATAAGAAGTATCAAGTATAATTGTGAAAACTAAATCAGTATATTTGATTGTATTTAATCTCTCAAGGACTGAATATTTTATTTTTACTGTGTATAAAACAGGAGAAAACAACAATTTAATGTATAAGTTTCATAAAATATTGTTGAATAATACCAACTGAAGTTTGATGACAGGCCCAAAATGGAAGACAATCCGGATCTTCTGTTACGATAGCAATACATTTACTACCAGTTCCATAATAAAATATCTTTTAATTTTTGAGTAAAATAATCTGTGAACATTCTATCAGTTACTATAGTTACTAGTATGTTTTTTTTCTGCAAAAATTTAAAGAGACTTTATTTTCATGAAACCAGCCGTAAGTCTATTATACCCAGATACAGTAAAAGGGAACAACTCAATATTATAAACTTTACCAATAAATAAACCAACAAAGTATCCACTCTTACCCATTCATACATGAACGTGGCAGTTAAATAAAAACAACTGTTATGAGTCATAAAACTAAATTAAAATAAATAATAATTAAGACAATGCAATACAAATGATGAGATGTTCTTGTCTAAACAATATTACACATTTAAAAAAAAAAAAGATTGGTTATCATCTGAAAACTTAAATTTTTTACTACATAGCTATAAGAATTGTTATCCTCAAGATATAGTTTCACAATATTTACGTCGCAATATTGGGTGTGTTAAAAATTCACTTTTTAGTGTTTTATGCACAAAATATAAAAAAAGAGATTTGAACAGCATGTTATATAAAAATGTAATCATGTTCTGTAGGTACTAATGAATATAAACATAAACTAAATCACAATAGTATACGTAATACTATATTAAAATAATAAAATGTTACTACTTTAAATAAGTGAAATTATGAATGTAATGTTGAAAAATATATATAAAACAAAAGATTGACTCAATGTATTATTCTACACTGTTCTATGTAATAATACCAGTTCATATTATGAATAATATATCTACATACTAATCTTCTATATATTTCCTATGTATTTACATGTGCTAAAATTCATTAATAATATATTATTACCTATCTATTAGATGAATATAATATCTATTTACAACACTATATGATGGAAAGTTATACAAAATAAAGTTATTATAGAATCAATTTGAGTTTTTATTTATATACAAACCCTTGTGTCTCAAATTTATGGGTAGAATAATAAGCTACAAGATTAACTGTATCTAGTAAACATGCACATTGTCTTGTCCTCACTGTGCTAATAAAAATAGAAGGAGGATGGGTGACATGCCTCATCACTTCAGACCTAAGTAAAAAATGTATACGATGAAACCACGTAGGGTCAAACAATTCAACAAAGAAAAAATAATTATGTACATTGTCTTGAATTTATATAAATATTTTGGAATGGCGGTATTATAATAAATTTAAGGCTAATAAATTTAACACTTCATACAATTTTTGTAGAATAATGTTTTTATACACTGTTATCAGTAAATGCTACTTACCCTTAATCTGGGTACCTTTTAAAACTTGTTTTCTCCTTTTGTTCCTCGAAAAAAACGCAGAAACATTTTATACTAAAACTTGTAGGTAAATTTCTAAGAAAATATAATTTTTATTTGGTTACAAATTCTCTTTAACATAAAAGAATAATAAATTATGAGTTTATCATATCTAGGAGCTCTTGAAAAATCTACAAATATGGATAACAAATAAGAAGACATAATATTGTTAATATGTATATTTATTGTACAAGCTACAAATAAAATATGAAAATGTTATTATGTACATAAAACATTTTATAAATAATAAATTATTGTATCTAAAAACAAAGTAAATTAATATAAATCATACAACAAACCATCTGCAATTATTATTATGTAAATGTACTTAATTATTATTAAAATTATAAATTGAATTGACAGTGTGTAATTGAGATGACTAATGAGTGGGTAATTGCCTATTATGGTTTGAAAACATCAAATCAAATGCACAGTACAATACCAAGTTATTATTGTGTAACTTTTGTTTCTTTGTAGAACATCTTGATATAAAAATTTGCTCAAACGAAGAATAAGGGGGCACGATATACATCAGACATACATTTGTATTATGTGGTGTTCTCACTTTGGTGAATATCGCCAGGGCACCAAAATATTGCCAGCCATTTGAACTGTGTGAACAAAATAATAGCTAGTCTGAAACGATAAAATCAATAGAAACGATATCGTCTCGAGTTGACCACCTTCCAACTTTTTCGGCCGATTGAATGATTTGCGCATGCGCAGATGTGCGCGGCTTTCGTATCTATGGTAAAAACTATAACCTATAAATTTTATAATGTTTCCCGCTTCGTGACAGCTGTTATCTTTGTTGTTGGTTTGTGGCGTTTGTTTCCTTAATTAAAAGGCGCCTTATAACCTCTACTATAACATTTTCGACTAAAAATAAACACTTCGCGATCTCCATCTCGACATCCGCCATTTTGAAAACAGTGTCAAAATCAAAGCGCATCTGACAGATCATTTCTATATCGGTGGACTGTGTGAACAGGTGTGACGATCAATGGATGTCGCCAAATTTGTTTTTTCGCCTGGCGATATATTTTGAAATTCGCCTGGCGATATTCGCCAAATGTGAGAACACCCCGTTAAGGCAATTATGACACAACAATTAAAATGCGTTACATTTAATACTCCTATATATCTAAATGTAAGAATGCATTCCAGAAACATGAATGTAGCAGTTAGCAGATTGCATCAATGCGACAATCGCACTACCGATATTTGTAAAGCAAACGTGGTGTATTTTAATCGTGGCACCACAATTGATTTGACACAAGTGTATGTCTGATGTGTGGCCTACCAAGATTGTGATTTTTATGGATATTGAAGTGAAATAAATAAAAATTAATGACATTCGGTGAGAAATTTAGGAAGAGATAATAAAAATGAACTAAATCAATTTTGATGAGTAAGGTCCATACATAATAACACAAATTATGATAATATTTACACACATAATCTTATCATTGTCCATTTCACCAATTTATAATATCAAGACTTAGTGAATGATGGAGTTCCATTATTTTTTCTTACTTGTGAGTTTTTTTAAATGGACTGATGTAAGATATAGTGTATAAGTGTTCTAAATGAATATCTACATTTTCTAAAACATTACTCACATTTTCACAACACCCTGTAGAAATGTTTTATTAACAAACATTTGAATATGTGTGATTTTTTTGTGACATTGATGATAAGAAGGGGTTCTATTTCAAATAGATATTTATAATAATTTCTACATACATTTTATATTACTATTTAGATATTTTATAAATCTCTTCTACAATTACATAAATATTTTTACTAAGAATTTAACTATCACTTTTTCCATCAGGTATACATAATATGAAATATCTCAAAGCACAACACAGCAGTCATCTGAAAACTCTGTATGGAATATATTTTCGCTTGATTTATAGTCATCTTTTATTAGGTTCCATTTTATCAATTTCGTTTGTCAAGGTTTGTGATTTTTACTCACTTAGAGTCATCACCTTTGCATTTTTTTCATCATATTAATTTAAGTAATTTTGGGGTTATACTTCCCATAGTCTACAAACATATTCATTCAACACACAGACATATAAATATAAATTTATCATATAATTTACACTAAAAAACTCATCATTTATCACATAACAATCTATAAATAAGTGTAATATTTCAGTTAATTTATTTCTATATATAATATCATAGGTAGTAAATACTTTGTTACATCTCAATATATTATATTTATTACATAAATGTTAGTCAAATTAATTTTGATCAATTTTGTTGTTAAAACTAACAGTAGCACATAAATTAAAATGATCTTGTGTCACAAATTATTATTATGATAAAGTCCAAGGAACATTGGAAAGAATTTAAAAAATAGTTTTTAATAATAAAATTATTTTTAAGTTCTACAAAATATTTATTATTTGTAATACGCTTCCACAAATATAGATTATTAGATTATTTCAGATAAGTATATGTTATTATTATTAATCAAATGAAACGGTGTTAATAAATTGTTGAGAGTTTTAATTCTCTAATATTCTTAGTCACTTTGCTAATATGATCATATGCACACTCAAGTCACATAATTTTAGAAAAAGATCTAACTAACAAAGAAACAACAATATTATCTGCTACCAATAATTTTCCAAGCAAATATTTGATAGTATAATTTCCATAATAAAAATGGGTCCCCACGTTTTTTTATCTTAAACAAACAAACTTGATGAGCGTAATAAGCTCTGCAGCAATTTTTCATAGGCTGTGATTTGAAAAAAAATCAACATTTTTCATTCAAATAATTCATTTTTATTAAAAGACTTGTCACTATAAAATACTTACGTAAATGATAAAAATAAAAAAAAGAGAGACAACGCAGGGAAGTCGATGCGTTCTTTTGAATTTGTCATGAGTGCAGGAAGTTGTATGAAATTAATATTTACAATAAACCTAAATATATTGTTACATTTTCCTTTACTATTCATTAATTTGTTTCCTACATATAACATAGCATCTAATATTCAATTAATAGTAGTTATTATATAATAACAGTTTTATATTTTGTAGACATCAATGTTCTGACATGTAATACTTAAATAAGTTATAAAACTACATATAACCAGTTAAACTGCCAGTTTCATAAAAAGATAAAGAGCCTTTATCTTTAAAGTCATTTTACATTTCTATTTGGAATATTTCAGCTAAAAACTAGGCATTTCAATATAGATGAAGAACACATGAAATTCGCAATCCAGGACATGATAGAGAATAAAAACAGCATAAGAAAAGCAGCCATCACATAGTCTAAAAACTGCTACTTTGCAGAGGCCTGAGTCAATAACATACTTTCGCGTCACGTTCCCGCTCCGTTAGCGTTCGGGTGCAGACGATGTTGCAAGCAAGTGTCAATTTCGTTGCTAAGATACACAATAGTTACGAAAATTAACACTTTGGCGCACCATCGTCTGCACCCGAACGCTAGCGGAGCGGGAACGTGACGCGATAGTGTGTTGTTGACTCAGGCCTCAGCACTGTATTGAAAGGATTAAGCAGAGAAAAGTGGAATTAACTTTAACAATCGAAAATTTTCTTCCAAGTATTCAACCAAACAGGTATTTTCAAGCCACGAAGAATTGCTTTTAAAGTTAGTTATCGAATTTCACTTTGAAGATGGAGGAGCTTTATCTTTTATGAAACTGGGTGTTAAACAAACTTTGAATAGACAATGATCTGCAAATAAAGTCAGTTTATTGTATAAAAATAGAAACAAATATTCGAAAATAAGAAATGATTAAATGCTAAGTAGACTCTGTGGCTGAAAACATTAATAAAATTTAAATATGGAATGCCAAAAATAAAGTGCATATAAATAAAAATACAATTTAAATGCATAAAAAAGAAGAGATTAAAAATGTTCATTTGGAAGACGTGACAACAATATTCTATGTAATTATAAATAAATTCAACATGATGAATAAAAAAATATTAATTATCAATACAATTGCAGTGAATGCCTAGTAAAAATCTGATGTTATGAATTAATATGATTATATTGTGATGAATATTTGTAAATCATAATAGAAAATAGTTTACAACTCTTAAGTTGAAAGTTATAAATATTATTTTTATATTTTGTTAAATTTTAATCACAGGGCAGTGAAATTACATATAATGAAATCACATAGTGATAATAATATATAGTCACATAATTAAAAGTTACTCATCATTTCAATTTGCAATTTAACCACTACAACAATATATCATTATTGCAAGATAAAAATATATAGGTCATGTGACACTTGCAAGAACATTTGTGTATCAAATAACAATATTTAATATTTTAATAATGAAAATTTGTGAATACTTATATTTCAGGCGCAATGTTGCCATTTAAATTTTTTTTTTTATTATCTGGATATTTGAAATTTCTCAGTACTGGATTGTTAAGTTTTTGGATAATCCAGATAAGTCTCCATATAATTGATCATGATTTAAAATTAAATTAAATTGTAAACTAGATAAGTCTACAAATGATTATACATGGACTTATCTGGTTGAGTGACGATGAAGTATAGATGCAATATTAGCCACTGAATAAATTAAAATATTTAAGACTAGGTATACTATTTAATAATCGTAATGTTCTCTTGGAGTCTTTTAAAATTCTTACAAAATGTTAGATGACCTATACCAACATGTTGCGTGTATAAGAAATATAATGTGAAATAAAATGAATTAACTGAAATTACTAAAGTCCGTTTTGAGTTGTATAGATGGTTTTGTTGTCCTACTTTGTGTTGCATTGTTTGCTGAACGTTGAGATTTTGATTGACTGTTGCTGACTGCCTGCTGGTTGGCTTTAATAGCATTCTCTAACTTTATCCTCAGTTCACTCGACTGAGACATGAGGGCCTTAAATTCCTAAAAAGCACAAATTTATTGAGCAATGTAAAAAAAAACATAGCGCATATAATCAATTTTTCGGTTTCATTTTATTGAAACTAAAAACACTCGTTACAACTTAATCAACAATCATCTGAATACTTTTTAAGGTCTAGGATGAATGATTACATTGTATCAACACTACATATCGTCGCCGCATGCATAATTTGACTTATGTGGGCGCGCAATGCATAACTACAATGCTGCAAGAGTACGAACGCATTTTATCACTTGTGGATATTATAATTAAGTAATAAAATGCGTTCTTACTCCTGCGGCACTTGTAGCGTTGTAGTTTTGCATCGCGCGCTCACATAATTCAAATTATGCATGCGGCGACGATATGTCATATGTAGTGTTGATACAACATTTTTCATAATTATTACATTAGCTTCTCAAGTGTTTGCTAACACAAAATTGCTATTAAAAATAATTGTGAGTCATTGCTAATAACTACGCCATTCACTTCATTTTAACTCAAACGATATTCAGTTAAAATTACACTATTCTGATTTTAACTCAGGTTTGAAATAACTAATCTTCAGATATTACATGTTTTCAAAATATGTAAGTGAATATGCTATCAAAGCACAACTACATTATTTTGTTCATAAGTCACATTGGATAAAATTTAACATAATTTATGTTGTTTCCTTTCGGCCTACAGGAATCAAAATAAGAAATAACAGATTACCATTTTCGGGTAACATTTATTGGGTTGTTCAGAATATAATTTAATTTTTTTCATAATTTTTTTCTTCTGTAAATATATATGTTGTTGAATTGCATATGGTCCATTCTGATTCCACGGCCATAGAATTTTTGTTTTTTACAGACCAAAACTTAATCCAAGTGATTATTGACCTCCTCATTTGAAGTAAAGGTCTTACCGTCACAAATATTGTGTAAAGATTGGAACAAATAATAATCAAAAGGTGCAAGATCTGAAGAATATGGAAGATGTGGCAGTATATCCCATCCAAGCTGTACAAAAATTTGATAATATTTTCCCCATAAGAACAAGAGGAACCCATATCGTCCCTCATCTGACTAACTGTCGTAACTGGTAAAATGTAAATTGTTCAGGAGAGCATTTTTAGTGTTTTGGCGTGCATAGTTTCGTCTCTCCCAGCTAAACGAAAGAGTCTAAATGTATTTTATTATTTTATTTGTATTTTTATGAATCTCTGAATTATTTTTGTGATAATTAAATTTCCATAAGTATATTGGATTTATTTTTATGCACCGTCAAAGTAGATAGGACCCTTTGTGAGACTTTTTTCCCATGGCCATATTTAGTTATGCTCAGATAGGACCTACCTATTTTAAGAGTCAAAGGTGAAAATAAAACGATTTTATAATTTATGAAAGTATATTAATTCACAAGAGTGTTTACACTGTAATAAGAGCAGTTTTATGGGAAATAAAATGATAGTAAATCACTAAAAAATAAATTATTATGCAGATTATGGTGTTCGAGAATTCTCATCCTCATCATCAGATGTTAATAAATAAAATTTCGTGATTATTTTCAAAACAACGAATTTAGTGATGGAGGGACTTATAAAACTCAGCGTGCTTGAGTAATCTTATCATCGGTGTATCGCCAGTAGTCAAAGACATCGAGTCAGCAGATTTTGCCTGGGAAATTTTAGATGGAGTGGATTTGAGTTGAGAAATCTCGTTATGCAATATTATGTTAAATACTTGTCGTTTCAAGTATATTGAACGATAATTTGTTTCGCCATCACTAGTTTTAAAAGAAAACTTAGTAAGACTGTGTTTTTCTACTGAAAATTACGTCATCTCCGTTCAGTTTACATTTAGCCCTGTGTCGTCATTCGAAGGGAAAGAAGACGTAGCTCAATGGATAATTTCTTAAAATCCAAAAAATCTGAACAGTTGAGGGGTGTAACGATGTAAGGTTTGTTTCTACCTGCTAATTTGAAAACAGGAAGTAATTGACTAGGAACAAAGATATTACCACTTTTCTTAAGCGCATAGTTAATAGCACTGTGTACCGAATCGCCTTCACTTTGTCCGTGACATGGAACAGATACGTTATTTTATTTCATTATTATTTCTTGAATTATTTATAAAGTAAATTAAGGTAGAAGCAATTATTGAATTTTTGTTTTAACCGCAACAGCAGTCGGCAAATAAATATACTTTTTATAACATTTTTCATCATACGAGTACATATTCAGAAAAGAAAAAACGCAGATTAAATTTTAGAGGAACCCTTCTTGCTTGCACCTTCATGCCACGTGTAACGATAGCACTCACCAGAAGGTATATCGTATATTGTGAAGTTATATACTAATAAACGTCTTTTATAGAAAACTGCCCTTACATTGCTGATTGGTAAGTTGATAACTTGCTGCATATCAAACGTAGCACACTGTGTTATAGAATCTTGCTGAGCTTTTGTTTTGCCAACCATTCTAGCAGGACGAACAAGTATTTTTTTCATTTTCATGCTTAAGATATTGATTTTTCAATTCAGTTTTAACATCTTCTGAGCTTTCGCAATATGTCGTTCACAAGCTACACTGATCCTTTTTCGGTAGATGGAAAGACAGGTTTTTTTTTATATTAAAACTTTTCTGTATGATACAAAACCTAGTTTTTCAGTATTGTTTTTCAAAGTATCCAGAAACATAGCGTACATGTTTCTCAATGTCAAGTCACTATGCAAGTATTTTCATGTCGTCTTTTCACGACAATAGTGAGACTCAACTTTTGGAAATCTCTCAATTTGTTCCTCAATATTGCGACTCATTCTCAGATCAATGTAAAAAGCTTTTCGATCGCCTCGATTTTCTTTATCTAAAATCCTCGCCGAAGTAACTATCGATAGTTGTTTCAATCGTTTTTTTTCCAACACTTATGTATTTTAAAAAAATGGCCGGCATATCTGATGTCCGTCTAGCAGATGATGATAATAAATTGTAAAATTTCTTCAAGACTCCGAAAATTTTCTCAAATTATTTCGGGAGTATATTCGTTGAAAAGAAAACATTGACGAGATGCTGCCTAACAAATTTCAATGTTTCACGCAGGTTTTAGTATTCACTATGCAACAATATTTTTGGATACTTGGGTCATATAATCCATTCTGTGATCTGTTAGTTGTTTATTTTTATTTATTTTTATTGACCTTAGAAGATTTTTTTCTTAGTATTTCCCTCAGTGAGCCGTCAACTTCAAAATCTTGTGGCTGCACTTCGTAAATATTTGACATATTAATTCTTTCAGTACTTAAATTATGATCGGGATATTGAGAATTTCTACTAAAATGATTCCAACAAAGAAAAATACTATCCTATGTGAAAATAAATAAAAAGTTATTCCCAGTTAATGTCAATACTAAGTATCGTATTTCAAGATAGGACCTACATTGGATATGTTTTTCATTTATAAAAAATCACACTAACTGTAGTATCTGCACTTACGTCCGTTAGTAAGATATTAGTTTGATTAATTCGTAGATACGACAACAAATCAGAAAGCTGTTCCAGGATAATGGCAGCAGCTACAGCTGTGATCTTCGGTGAGAACATGCGTATCAAATCACAATACATGGTGGCGGTCATAACTCAATTTTGCCAAAAAAGTCAGTTACGACAGTTAGTCAGACGAGGGACGATATGTCAAGCTAAGATTAAGTCTAGACATTTTAAATGATCATGAAATCAACTTTTTGACACAATTGAGTGCCAGAAACTGGATTTAATTTGCTCAGAAGTGTGGATTTAAGCTCTTCTAGATGAATTTGTACATCAATTTAATTCTGATGAATGAGCAGGTAACATTTAGATCTGATGTGCTTATAAATTTTGTATGAAGTTTTGTATAGATTTTGTTAAGTTAGATTGCACAATTTGATAGATACCTACTTTTGTTTACTAATTAATACATACCTGTTGATATTTTGGTCCCACTTTCATGAGCCACTGTAAGCTGTAATCGTGCAATGTTTTGCAATGTGCTGAAGCAGTCAGGAGTTCATCTCCTTCTCTCAAGTAGGATATTAATATTGGAACAATCAAGCACAACATTTGGGCTCCTGAAATTGCAAAAATGTAATGAATAACTATGAAAATAAATAAAAAAATTATCAACACCTAAAACTTTTGATAGAAGAAATAATAAATTAAAAAAGAAAATAAATGTAAAAATATACATCATTTTCAGGTTTTATTTTTTGATGATTTTAATATTTTACTACCTCAGATGTTAAGAATATTTTCAATTATTTTTAGATGTTTTTTTTTTGCACAACACGCAGATGATAAAACCAATCAGACGTCTCAATTGGAGAACCGTGGTTAGCGACCAACTAACTGTTAAAGTGACCACTCTCAGTGTGCATGGGCAACGTAGTTTTAAACCCAAAAATGGTTGCTTCTACAGTTTACATTCAATGTTTCTCAATTGATGGACCCTATATTGTGACAGTGAGAATGGCAGAATTGATGAACGTTGTCCGTGGGCACCGAAAAAGATCACTTAAGCTAGCCTAGAGTCAATTCATAACTGTTAAGACACCATTTTCAATTCTTCCAATTAGATCCTTCAAAATTTTGAATTGCATAAACATGTTTTTCCAATCAAGATGTCCACTAAGACGTCAAAAATAAAGGTACATTGATGGTAAATATGATTCCGGGAAAGATTGAAATAATACATGACAAAAATAAATTGAAATATCTAATGTGATTGTGTAAAATTATTAATACAAATACTCGCCTCTCATGGAATCCTCTACGATGGCAAAAAAAAGAAAATAGAGGTTGAAATCTATGCTACAAATAATTTGTTTCAATTTTCTATGAAATAAATAAATGTTTAATTCAAAAAATAAGACATGGTATTACTATATGTACGGAAAAATGTAAATCCATGACTGACCAAAATTTAATTTACACCAAGAAATGAACACGTTAAGAGTTTTTAGACATATTTTTAAGATGAAAAATATCTCTCAAAACACCTTAACTATAAGTTTTACTGTGAAGGCAGCATCAAATAGCAGCAAGATTTGAACTTCAGACATTTTGAGATAAAAGTCCAAAACTACCATAACGACATGAATATGTAACTTCAAAATATCACCATAAGTTATCACTATAACTTGAGTATATTTTTTCAATCAATTATTTAGTTTATCAAACAAAAGCGAAAACCAATTAATTTTAATTTGGGTCAGTCACTAAAGAAATGCATGTCATTTATATGATAGTTAGGTATGGGTAAATATATAATAATTAATATGGACGGGCTAATGAGTTACAAGACAAATCACACAAGTGTAGATAATGAGATAATGGATTAAAGTTTTCTCTCTTTAACTTACTGGAGTTATCAGGCGTAATGGGCAGTAGTGCTTCCGCTGCATGTAACATGGCCTGTGCGGCTCTGGTGTGATGCGGGGTGGCTGAAGGTATTTGAGGAGCTGAGCGGAGAGCCCTCAAGAGAGGAGGAGCCAAGGCTCTAGCCCATCCAGCACCAAGAGACCACAGATTCCTCAAGAGTAGAGAGCAGCGCATCACCACCTTATAATGATAAAACCATAAAATCACTAGTTGTACAAAAATATTTAACTAAATCTTTAATACTCCCCTTTCATGACACAAGCTTTTAGCTTAATGTGAAAGGTGTATGAGGTTGTATTTGGGTTTATAACAAAACCCAGATATATCTTTTTAAAAAAAAAAAAAAATCATTTTGGCAATATTTTTTTTTAAATAACTTAAGTAACTCTTAAGTAACTTCAAAAGTTTAACAAAAAAAAAACTATTAACCCTTTCGAATCTACAGCTGTGACATCCACGTTTGACATTTCCTTACCTTAGACATCCACACCCGTGATTTTTTTTTTTTTTTTAAAAAGATATATCTGGGTTTTGTTATAAACCCAAATACAACTTTATACACCTTCCACAGTAAGCTAAAAGCTTGTGTCGTGAAAGGGGAGTTTGCCGGCACCTGGGATCGAACCGCGGACCCCTTGTTCAAGAGGTCGAGACTCTACCTCCAGGTTACCGACGAACCCTAATGATATATCGTTTTTGATTTTTCGACACTCCCAGAGACATCTGTGTTGGATTTTTTAAATTTAAATCTGTACCGATATATACCTACATTCATCCTTTATCCATTCCTGTGAAGTCGGTATAGATGTACTTACGAATTTCGTCACAATGATGATTTATAAAAGTACTGACAGCGTACATGCCGGAAATCAGTCGCCGTTCATTACCATTATAGTACGTTCGCGCGAATTGTATCATACGCGTGGCATTTTTGATACTCAATCAGTTATATTGTTTATATTACTTATTTTGTCACTTTTGTTACTGTGGATTGGTTTAATTTAATTATTTAACCTATATTTATGTTCAATTGATGTTATTGCTTATTTTATATTTTATTTTGACCCTTGACAAAATTTGAATACTACTTAGTAGTCCCTACACAAGTGTAAACATTTTTTCGATTACAAAATTTATGAACGGTTTTGATTATTTTTATTCTCAGTGAAGATTTGAAAAAAAAACTGGGTATAAAACAAAGTAAAAAAATAAAATAAAATAAAAAACTGTGTGCAGTACACTAAAAAAAAATCAATCGACCGTTGTTTTCATGAACAGACTATAAACTATCTTTGTTATGTATGACGCAGGCTAGGCGAGGACACTTGAGGTTCAAATATCCCGTGTTATGGGAGTGCGTTGAGATTTTAATGACTTATTTGTTTACATGATGCTAGTAGAAGGATGAAGGAGCTCAAATAACCCGCCAATGTGACTATGATATACAATTTTATATTAAATAAAGTAAATTGAAACTAAAAAAGTGGATTATAAATATCATGCGGTATTGAGGGCACGATTCCAATCAGGAGGGCTCGGAAATCAAAAGGTTAAGTAGATTAAAAAAAGACAAAATAGCAAAATTATACTGAAGTATACTATAAAGAAGAAAATTATAAATTATGCTATATTTACTAATAGAATTAAAAATCATAGTTATCTTACTATACATATAATGTTTATAAGAGAAAAATTTAAGAAAATATTATAATAAACTCTACGTAGAAGGGCATACCTTAGGATCATTGCTCTGCAGGCAGACCCTGAAGTGGTTGATGCATGGATAGTGCAGCATCTGTGTAGGAGGGGCGTATGGTAAGATGGCACTCATTGCCTGCATTGTCACTGTCACATCCAACTTCACGTCTTCCTCATCTGGAACCATAAAAACATATTGCATAATCAATTATAGGGGCTAAATGCTAGATGACTGGCAATCCATTACACAACTGTGAAGGCTTAGAGATATATTGTTTTGAAGGATAAGCTTTATAAGAATTTTTCAGTCATTGAAATAAAGTTATTTACCTGACAATGAATTTAGACCCATAAACAATACCTCATGTCTAATTATGGACTAACATAGATGAATTTAAACATTTGAAGCAGTTAGTAAAAGTGAAGTTACCATTTTTAGTAAGATCAATGACTTTAGCCAAGACACTCTGCATCAGCCCTCCCCATTGTTCCTTGGTGTCAGGAAATTGTGAATGTTTGTCTTTGCCCATAGCTGTGAGCAGTTCCATGCAGGCTTTTATGGGATTATCCTGTACATTGTCTTGTTGCCCAGTCTCTTTAATGACACCAGTTGTGAGGTACAGGATAGTTGGCAGGATTGCCACAGCACCTAAAAATATTAGCAAAAAACTGTGCTATAGCTACTAAATTATAATAGGCACTTTATCAAGACAGAAGAAGTATTTAAGAGGCTGATACTCATAACACTTAGATATAACATGGTATGACTCTAGCACATGGCTTACTGCGTGGGTGTTGAGTTTTAAAATCAGGTTTATCCAAGTACAGTTACCTCTTAAATAAAAACATATTGAATGAAATATTTTTCCTTCATACCTTGTGGACTTCCCAAAGCTGTAAGATCTCCCATGCATCCTAGGACTTTGACCAGTAATCTAGGTCCATACGGTCCAATACCTTTCATGCTGGATGGCACATTAGGATTAGGCTTATTGGGGCTCAAGCAGGGCAGCTGTCTGACTAAAAGGCACAAACAAACTTCCAAGCAAGAAAACAGCAGAGACTTTCCCGGTGGCAAGTCACCAGTAGGTCCCCCTTCACCTAACAGTTGAACAGTCTCCATGACAGAAGGGGATGGCTCACTATTTTCCTCTCCAGACGTAAGATCTGAAAATGAATCAATTTATGTTTATAGTTACTGACTATTTAAGTAAGGGAAATGCTTTTATAGAAATGAAACACTGGTCACCTTTAATTTTTTCTTTCATTTTCCTATCCAAGTCCTCTCTTGCTGCGATGATTGTGAGATGGAGAACCTCAGCTGCAAGCAGGAGGGGTTGTGGTCCTTCTTGAGTGAGTCCTATTTTATGCAACACATGGCATAGCTCTATTGCCAGTGATCTGAAAATAATATATTCAATTTGTAAAACTTTATATTTTGATATGCAAAAGTGAAATTGTAGTTGGCATATCTATAAACCAATTAGATCCTTCTGTTATTAAGATTATATATCAGCCCTGAGTGAAACAAGGGAAAAGATGTATGTGTAGAAAGATGTATACCTGTCCTTTAATAGCTTGGCCCTATTGCTCTCTGTATCGAGTAAGGCATTCAATGATAACAGGCATGTCACAGCATTCTGATGAGATGTGTCTCTGGATGTACACAAGGCCTCCATACAGATACCTGGAAACAACATAAAAAAATAATAAAGCCGTAAAAAAAAAAACAAATTAATAAATTGATCTTCTAATATAGTTTAATAAGACATACCAAATAAGAGATGAAACTTTTCATCATTGGTATCCATTGCGTCAGCATCAGTCTTCAGTTTAGTATTATCAGGTTCAATCTTTGCCTCAGCATTGTCATCAGAATCTAAAACAAAGACAGAAAGTACAAATAAATGTCATGAATCATCAATTCTCAAGTATTAAACTGTCTTTTTCTTTAGTTCATTGGTTTAATACAGTGTACAATTTGTCTAGCGCAATTTACTCATAACACAATCTCAAGGATATCATATTGGGAATCTGTTGACAAAATTTGATGTTACTAATAAAGCTATTTGAGTTTTGTTAATTTTAGATGTAGTAAAATTTCAGGGCTGCAAGATATATAAATCTCAAATTATAAGATATGTAGAGTGTACTATATTTATGCACTAACCACATCCACCAACAGTTTTGCTGTTGAAATGCAACGCCATAGCATGTAACAAGGCTGGCCACACATTGTGATAGTGTTCTCTGGCTCCTTCTACTGTATCCGCGGTATAGAAGGCACCTCCGTCATGGGGCAATTGGGAACCATACTCTGAAATAACAATACATTTATAAAAACAATGGGAAGAGGTAACTACAAATGCTATGGGAAGAGAATAGAGGATCTGTGCTCTCAAGAGTAGTGTAAAGGGGGAGATGATGATGATAACGATGAATAAATTTTCAATACAAAATCATTTGAAATGGGGTATTGAAAGAAAGACTGAACTGATACTCGTGAGAGCAAGTTTGAAAATTCATTCAACATTTCATTTCAATGCAATGGTTGCATATACAGGGGATATTTGATTATATTTTTGTGTATATGTATTTCTGTATGTATTGATTTTATATTGACACGGAGAGGACAGCTTGCATGTTTCTTACATGCAGCTGGTCTGCTGGTTACCTCACTTGTGGGATATGCCGTGATGGTATAGTAGTAGTAGTAGTATTTCTGTAAATTATATTATATGCCTACTGGTTCGCTTCAATGTAAATATATAAATACAGATTAAAATTATGTTTTTACTTTGATGTTTTATGTGAAATTAGAGAAAGTATAGTGTATATAAAAAATGTTTTAAACTGTTTTAACACTGTAAAAAGCGAAAGCCATTTATTGCTTAGATAAATGAATAAGTAAATAATGTCGGGTGCCTTGCCGGAAAAAAAGAAAGAAAGAAGTAAATAATGTCAATTTCACCCACAAAAGCATTAAATGTATGGTAAAACTTAAATAATTAAAAGTATTTTCATTTACCTGGAGGTAAACTCAACAGAGCATGGTCCCTCAATGCAGCGTACCAGTTCTTTGCCAAATTCTCCAACTCGGATTCAACTAATTTTAATAAGCTCTCTCCTTTGAATTCAAAATTCCCAAACTCATCTTCTACATTCTGCAATTCCCGAAGAACGGCAGCCTTGTCTTTAGGCGACTCTCCTCCGCTAAATTTCCTTGATGTTTCTCTTTGCAAGTTGCTTGCATTACTTGGATTGTCTTCTAATTGCTTTATGGCACTACCTGGAGCACTACCATTACTGATCATAGCAACAATGTAGATCTAAAATACATTAAAAAAAACATACTAAACTCACCACATTAATTAACCTATCCATAAGGGTCTACAATTAAATGGTGAAGCATACAGCTCATCCTGAATGTCTTTGTTTAATCTAAAATACTTCTCCAAAGAAAAAATAATAAAAATACCTATACTTATACCAAATATTTTAATATTGTCACACAGAAATGCAATCTCACCTCAGCCCATGCTTTTAAGATGGCCAATTTCTCCAGTGTAGCCATGCTTTCATTATATAGCTGTGCTGTATTGTTCAGTTTTGTATTCAGTTTATGAAGACTGGAAACTAATAGCTGATGAACTCTGTAATACAATTAAAGTTAAATATTAAAAAAATGTACATCATTAAAAAACAGATAATGAGAACAAAACAGGAGTAAGCTCACCTCCTCAGGTCGTTAAGGTCCCTTGCGACCCCAGATCCAATCCAAGTAGAGCAGACCTCACATGCGGCTGATGTCACATGGCTGGGAGTGTCTGGAGAGAAGGCAGGTCTTAAAGCAGCACCAACCTACAAATAAAAAATATATTTGTAGGTACTAAATTACTAAACAGGTACTAAATTAATAGCATGGTCAAAAAGAGTACTGTTTTTCCATCCACAAGGTCCAGACTGTCTGGACGTCTTTCTTTCAAACTACACCATTCCTATGAAAATATCAGAATGCTGGGAATGTCAAGGCAAAAGATGACTCAATAGGTGCAAAGAAGTTGTGGGTGGAGGAGGCTGGCTTCCAGCCTATGCCCCTGGGATGAATGTTGAAGGGTGATAAAATTGAATTGAGCTATAAAAGACATTGTGAAAGTTTGAAAATTTTATATAAAATATCCATTTCCTACCTACTATCCTCATTGTTGTGTTTGTTTTTTCCCAACCCCCAACTGGACAAATGTGATATTTTTAAAACAATGAAAAATCAGTAATAGTGTTGGTACCTGAGCCTGGAATTGTTCTAATAGGAGATGTCCTGGAAACTCTGGTTCAGGAACCCTACAGTATCTGGTAATGATGATACACAAAGATTTCAATCCACTCAAACGTAAAGGATCCGACTCACTGGTGGCTGCCATGAAGGACATCCTGATCAGGTCAGCCAGGTGGAGAACCAAGTAATCCACTACACATAAAAAAAATAAAGTAAAATATACATTCTCAGTATCTTCATTCACAGATAGGTGGCTGTTACCCTGATGATAAGGTTCCAAATTTTTTGGGATTGATTTTTCCCGCTATTGCTCTACTTCTTCTTTGCACCACAAGCATAGTGTTTACTGTGGTGGTGTTTGGGATGTATTTGAGCATATTTCAAACTGAAATTCAACTTAAAAGAATGTGTGTTATAAGTCTAGTATGTCACATTGTTATTTCTTGTTTACACTTGAAAGAACACTACATAAAAAATATTTTTTCAGAATAATTCTCTTTTATAATAATACTTTAGTACATATTATATATGGAATTATTTCGACAGTTGTAGACATAGAATAATAAATATACTAGTCGTAGACCCATCTTCATAGGCCAAATTGGAAAATATTCAAATTCAAATTTTTTATGCTTACCACGTCATGTGAAAAATTATATTTCTTCGATTCTACAATTTTTTTAATCTTAATATTAGAAATACATTTGTTAGTAGTTTTAGTAAACCATAATAATGTTGTCCATCAGGAAATGAGAAATTCAAATTATTATCTTATACCTAGATATGGGTGATTGATATGTATGATACCATTATTTCTGGTGAGCTGCTGTTCTTTAGCCAGGTGCAGATCAAAGTGTGCCTCACCAGCAGACTCGCAGGCAGTCATAATCCTCTGGACACACTCCATCGCAAATACCTGCAACAAATGACAAAAAACATGATAACTCATATCATTAATATTATACTACGGAATGTCTTAAAAGTTACATATATTATGGCGCAGAAGACCAGTGGTGAGATTTAGAGGAAACATAATACCAAATAAGTATCCTATTATTTTATGTATATACTTATACGGGACTTAACTGAACATAAAATGCTTTCTGAGACTTCAACGGCTTTTGGACAAACCGATCTCAACAGATATTCAACATCAAATTGCCAGATTGGAATTTTGCAAACCAGTTTTTACATTGATGTTCTATCAATAAATATTCTCCATACACATTGGATTTTTTTTTCTTGCTTTAACATTTTTAATATTTCAATAGTTAAAAACAAAATATGCCAATAATGCTGCTTTTTGCTTTCCATATTTGATAGGGCACCAACCAAAAATAGCTGCATAGAATCAGTCTAACTTTTTCACAAGCAAGTCTTGCAATATCAGCTATCAAAATATTCAATGATCATAGGACTTAAATGTGAAGTTGGCTGTAAAAAATACAAATCAGTCCTTTATTGGAAAAAACAAACTCATTTTCTAAACAACCCACACAATTGGTTATTTAATTAAAAGTTTTTTATTATTATTTGTATTTTATGTACTGTGAAAGGCAAAAGCAGTATATTCGATAAAATAAAAATATTAAACAGAATGTGAATGTGGAATGGTTGGTTACCCTAGTGAGCCATCTGGGCTGAATGGGAGGATGTGTGACTGGCTGCTGGTCTGCATGGAACTCTGCCTGGTCATCATCACCTTCTCCATCCCCGTCCATGTCTCCCAGGGGACTCTCGTCATTGTTTTCTAAAATTCATATAAATACATTTTAAATATAGATCTATATGGTGATCCATTCTCTCTGCCTACCCCCACTTGACACACGGCGTGAAGGTATAGTATAGTATAATATTTTTAATATATTTTGGATCATTTTAAATAAGCATCTATATTTTAAATAGGTTTAATGTTTTCTTTTTCATAAGTGCATACCTTGTTGCACAGTAAGTACAGCCTTGCAGAGTGAGAGCCATTGGGAGAGTTGTCCAGCAGAGAGGACTTGCACCATGGAGGTAAGAGTATCATGGATGTACTGCACCACTGTCCTGTCTGTCTCTGTGTCTAACATGGTAAACAGAGTCCCAGGCAGACCTGAATCTGTTATTATAGGATCTGTAAAAATAAAAAACAAACAGGGTTAATTGACTGTCATTAATAAATTAAGAGAAACAGAATAATGGCTCAGGAGGTTGCCAGTGGTCTGATGGTAGGTTCTTCTGACTTTCAATCGAGTGAATCATAATACCCTGGGAATTTATTAAACAGGCTCTTATTAATTAAAGCTATAACTATCGTTAGACATATTATTATAAAATAACTTACTGCTAGGTGTGTTGGGGTTCTGTTCCCCGATGAGACTGAGAGCATGCTGACACACGTCCTTAGCCTCCTTCTGAGACAGTTGGCGTAGACAGGATATGGCTGCTCTACGCAGCACTAAATGTTTGCTCCACAAATTTCTCTGCAAGAGAAACAATACATTTTGAAAACAATTGACAGTAGCGGAATGCCATAGTAAAATCCAATCTAAATCATAATAAACACTGTATACCTAATCAAATAGCTTAAATAATATTTTTATTGAATTGAAAACATACACATAATGTTGGTACTAATGTTGAAAGGTTGAGATGGCGTGGTGCGAAGAGATGAAGCTGCTGCAGGCACCCTATAGCCTCAGCTTGAACAGAAGGGGCTCCTACCTCTTGCATTATGGCACACGCGCACAGGAACATGGAGCGTGCTGTACATATTGATGCTGTATTACCTAGAAAAAATAAAATTATCACCCATGATAATATTGGGCAGAAAAGTATGGATTTAAGTGGTACCTTAAAAAAAACTTTTTAAATATTTTTTCAAATACATTAAATTCTTGATAATTAAATACACCTATTAATAAAGAGATAAGCATTCAGAATTAGATACCAATGGATGTTATTCATCTTCAAGTTCAAACATACCCTGTAACTCAGGTCCAATGGTAGTGATGAGAGCTGAGAGCAGTTTCCCAATGCATCTGTGGACATCCTCATGAGAAGGTGGAACTTGTAAAAGGAGATTTAATGCCATTGTAAGGGTGGGATCCACAAATCCACGGAACATAGGTCCTCCTGCATCAGCTATCAAAGAAAGAGCATGGAGTGACCAAACCTGAAATAAAAATATACCTGTTATAAATATACCTAGAGTAAAAAAATCAAAACTCATGATTATTATTATAATAAAACTCAGTTTCATACAAGAGTGCAGTAGCCATCACCATCTATTGAAAAAGTTTTTATATTAAATTTATCTATATAACATATTTGGGAAATGATATACTTACCACCATATCTCTGAAAAAAATTGATCATTTCATATTATCTGTAATGTGATTGTAATAAAATATATTTACATGTCAATGGACTAAAAATGAATCAGAAATTAATCAATTCAGACTTTCATTAATATTGAAGAACGAAACTTCAGTCTGCAAAAGATTTTCTGAGTTTTTATTAATTTGAACTTACCTGTACATGAGCGCTGGCTTGATCCTGTGCTAATGCCAACAAAACAGGCAAAGCTCCACCATAATGATGTGCCCCTCCCATGATACCCCCTCTGGCTCTGTAAAGAGCTCCCAATGCCATGCATAATCCAGTCCGTTGACTCGCCCCTCTGCCAGCTCTCAATTGAGTTATGAAGGATTCAGCCAAAGCTTCAGCTCCATTAGAGTTACCAGATGATGTCCCAGGAGTGCTGAGCAGTTGAGCTAATCGTCCAGCACATTGTCCAGAAAGACATCGGACAAGAGGACTTGAACTAGATAGTCCACTCTGAAACAGAACCAAAAAATTAAAAATGATGAAAATGTTCAAATTTGATACATTTCAGTTAATTTAAAATTCATAAAGTTAACAGCAATGTGAAGTTTAAGTATATGAAAATTGTTAATTTTTTTTACAGAAATAAGACCACTGGCACTCTTCTTAACGTCCTCTCCTCCCAAAGGTCCCTTGGCCTCAGCCAGACCTCGTAGCCCTCCCACCAATGCAGCAAACACATTTGTCTGGATGGCTTCTTGTCGAGTCGACTTTGCCAATCGGATACACTCAGCAAAGTGGTCTAGCATTTGAAGTCTGTAAAAAGAAATTGAGCAAAATAGAATTATTTTTATACGACTTCTCTAATAAGCATGTCAGAGAATATAATTGTGGAGAAGTAGCATTATCCTTACGCTACCTAATTATAAAAGAGAATTGAATATCCCAATGGACTGAGGTAAGGGTGATGAATGGCCTTCTAGGTTTCAATCCCTCTTGAGCGAATACTGAGATTCAATCTGCCACACAAACAATGGTCCACACTAAATAGACTACAAATAGGACACGGCAGATGTGCAGACAATGGGGTTTGCACTCTAGTCCTAAGTATGAACATGACTCACAACATCAGACAATGAACTACATTGTGAAATATCCTCCGTATGGCTTTGAGTTTGATTGGAGGAGACCTACATGAAATGACCAACAATGCAGCTAACTGGCTGAGAAATTTACCATTGAATCTAGAGGATCAGAATGCCAATTGCATTTCAAAATTTAAAAAGAGATAAAATAAAAAAGCATGTCCTGAATTTTCTTAATACCTTTTGCTTTATGATAAAAGTTGTTACCTATGTTTATTAGCCACTCGTGGGAAAATGAGTCCGAAAAGTACCACGGCCATATCAATAACAGCTACACCCAGTGGTAGAGGACCAGGTGAAGTTTGTCCCTGAGGCAGTGGCTGGTACAAGCAGCAGGGGTCATGCTCCAGAGCACCAGATCCACTGGCTGATAGAGAACAGACCAACTAAAACAAAAATCAATACATTAAACATTTCTACCATACAATTGGTCTGGAAATATAAAATGATAAAACCAATTTCATAGTTTTTCATATCCTTTAGCACTGCAAGTTAAAATATTACCTGATCTTCAACCTCTGCATGGTCTGTGTCTTCAGTTTTTTCAATTCCCAGAGCAGATAAATCTTGACTACGCCCTACAGCATGTCCAGATGTAGCTGTGTTAGCAGCACTATCAGCCAAGGCTAGTTCAGCCACTAGTGCCCTCAGAAGGGCTGCGTGACAAGGCTCAGGGGCAGGTGGAAGCAAACACAAGCAGGAATAGAGACGGAGGCGAACCAGGGCTGCCGCAGCCTTTAATCTCTGACCATGTTGCCTCAACACTGATTGGATACTGTGAATAAACAAACATAAAGAATAATATTACTATTTCAAAATCTTCTGCTTTGCTTCTGAGGATAGTGCAATAAAATATTTCTATAAATCTCTTTGAAAAAAATTATGCAAAAATGAGAAATTTCCACTTTTAGAATTGTAACTCTGAAGCAATATTTAGCAAATTTTTCCATAGATATCAGTGGTCACAAATATTTTATAGTTAGAATATATTTAATATGTTAACAAATAGAGAAGATATAAACATTTTTGTGATGGATCTATTTTCATTAAACTTCTACAGCTTGATAGAAATATGCCCAAAAAAAATACTTGTTTGAATGTCTCAACACATCAGGCAATTAATGAATAAAGTACGAAAAAATCAAAACCGTGAGTGACTATTTTTCCATTTTCTGATTATTTACAAATGGAATCATACAAACCTGATTCTAGTAAGGTCTCTGATTTGAATAAATTTACAAAATACTGAATGCTTCTATAAATCAATAAAACAATCTTACTTGGTGAGCATTGCCAACGCACTTTCAACAGGCTGTAACAGTCTTCTGGTAACATCTTCAGTGGTCAAAGAAGGGCAGTGCAACAGGAGGCTGTGGAGAGCTGAGAGAGCGCCAGCTCTGCCCTCCAAGGTGACCTGCAATCAACACAACAAAACATATACATAAACTTGCTCAGAGCCAATTTACAATTACCTTTTATTACTTTTATTATTATACCATCATGACATATCCCACAAGTGGGGTAGCCAGCAGACCAGCCACATGTTATAATCATGCAAGCTGTCCTCTCTGTGCAAACAAAATAAAAGATTTATAATCATTTAGCCAATTTATAAACAATGAATGAAATAAATGCTGTAGTGGATGCGAGACGAGGGTTGTGGACAGAATTTATGTAAATTAGTTGCGATGGTTTGGACATGTGGAACGAATGAAGGGGGTGTGTATTTGAAAGAAGGAGTGAAAGAAAGTGCAGACGCCTGCACAATGTGGATTGACCACATAGATCAAATGCTCCTGGACAAACAAGTATTGAGTAAGAGAAATTGGTGTGCATGTATGAGAAATCAAAGGAAGAACTAAAAAAGTATGTAAGGATTGATAATATGACATTCTGTTTTCTCTGCCTACCCCATCTGAGACCCCGCGTAAGCATACACATATATACAAAAATATAGAAGGATAGATTTAAATACTACTACAAAATGATGGTTCACAACATATAAAACAATTTTTGAGTTATGCTGAAGTGCATATGAAAAAAGTCACTAACAAAAACATGTCTCAATCCTAATGATAAGATTTAGTAACCATACCTGCCATGAAAATGTCTCAATCCTAATGATAAGATTTAGTAACCATACCTGCCATGTAAATGTCTCAATCCTAATGATAAGATTTAGTAACCATACCTGCCATGTAAATGTCTCAATCCTAATGATAAGATTTAGTAACCATACCTGCCATGTAAATGTCTCAATCCTAATGATAAGATTTAGTAACCATACCTGCCATGTAAATGCGTCTCCTCTAGCCTTTTCAGATTCCAATTCTTTGTTGGATCTTGGGAAACTATTCCTCCACAGAAGTAGCATACGGGGAAGCAGTCCTCTAACCACTGGCACTCCTGGAGAATGACAAAATATTTAAACACATTGTTTTTTAGTCTTAATTACGTACATTTTGTGCATTTCATCAGTAAACTATTATATAAGTTGAAAAATTTGTCATATAATATTTTTGCTGATATGACTGTAAATAAGTTGTTACAAACCTAGAGTCATGATTGCCCCAATTAGCAGCCATCCAGCATGAGTTCTGTTCATGGAGAGACGGCTGTTCTGACTGGCAGACCTGAGAAGCTCTTCTGCTGTGTTGAAGATAACCTTTCCCCTGTTGTGTGGTACTCCTAAGGGTGAGAGATGGACTGATCCTAGAACGGCTGCCAGGGCTGCACTATAACCTGAATCATACAGCAGAAGTATTATTGTTTGATCTTGACAACAAAGGAAATATCAACACAAAAAAGTTAACTTATCAATATATAATCTACAGATTTTTTACCAGATATGGCTTCTGGACTGGTCCTCATGTTCTCAATGGCATCCACACACTTGTCAATAAGAGGAGTAATATGAGTAGGCACCGCCACACAGACACAGCGCAGACACCATGCTGCACCCAGGCGAGCTGCATGGCAGGGATGCACCAAAACCTGATACATAAACACCAAGAGTCATAATTATTATTAACCTAGATGTGACACTGATGAAATATAATACATATTTCCTCATATTCTACAAAAGAATAATATCTTACCGCTGTGATAGAATCAATGAAATTTAGAGATTGATCAGTCAGTAAGTTTTGCGCAGCTGTTCCAAGTCCTACCATCAGATTCCCAATTTCCATCAATCCACAGACCAGCAGGTGCTGGCTGAATAAGGTCTCCTGGTTGCAGTCCTTTGCATTTTCGGGATTGAAGTCTATACTATTCATCTGCTTAACAATTATTTGAACGATTTCCTTGCAAGCTGAGGCTTGTGCCTTTTCTCCAAGCATCTTTCCCAGAATACTTCTCAATATAAAGTTGATGCACTTCCTAGAATAGACAGCATCCACATGTGAACTTGCAGCCTTAGGATTTGCTACAAGGTCTAGGATATGAATCAAAAGTGTTGTCAAATTTCTTTCCAGCCATAATCCTCCCATTTTTTGAACAAAAATAACATAAGCCTGAAATAAATAATAAAAAAGTTAATCAAATATTCTGAACAACAATGTAGCATAGATTCAGATAGAATAACTGGCAAATCAAATACAATGGTGTAAGGTCTTTCAGTTGGCCAGGTTTGACTTTTACTTACATGTGTAACTCCGACCCTGACTTCTCTATTGACCCCAGATCCAGCCTTAATTATCTCTCCCTTGAGGAAGGAACTACCTCCTCGCAGAAAGCCTCCCATCAGAATGCTTAAAGCTTCCTCTAGAGATATGCCTCCTTTACCAGCCTTATTTTGTTGTGCTACAATGAGAAAAATAAATATAACTATTAAAAAAATAAACAAAGAGAAGGCAACATCTTACATAAGAAAACAATAAATCTGTCACGTCTATCATAAGAAATATCCATCATCAATTAATATGCTTGAATTTAATATGCATTGCAATCCATTGTAAATAATTTTGGATATGATATGATTGGTTGGAAGAAATTGTAAATTTGTTAGAAACCTACAATTTGTACCATTTTTGTATAATGAAGAGCTTTTGTATTTATTTTTAAGAATAATATTTTAAACAATTTTATTCATTGCAGATCATATTTTTTCTGATCATACAATATTTGACTTTCATATAGGATCCTAACAAAATTTGTTGTAAAAATGACAAAAGATTTTTGACATAATTATGACAAACGAAATTCACAACTGCTCATTTTATATTTCTTTCTTAAATAAAGAAAGGTTTGTTAATTCATTGAGAATGTAATATAACCAAAAACAGCACAAAAATCTTATTTCAATAAAAAAGAATTTACCCAGCACAAAATTATTTAGAAAGCAAAATAATTGTGCCATTTAGGTATAAACAGTGAATAAAGAAACGTAATTCGCAGTGTATATTTCCCTGATCCATATTGTAACAATGTAGTGGAAAACACAGATGGACAACACTTAACATATGGGACAATAAAACCTTGAGGAGCACCTCCTTTAACACCCTGTAATCCAGTAAGCTCTCCCGTCTGTGTGGCAGCTATAAGAGAACCCAACAGGTCGGCAACACTGCACCTGGAAATAGAAACATCAATTAGTTTGTATTTAAGGCTGGATATTTGAATAGATAGCTAAGTTTATTCAAAATTTTCTCAAAATCACAGTAATATTTGAGAAAATGCTGATAATATTTAAGATAACACAGAAAAAAATCATATTTAGAAATATATTTATGAAATTTAGAAATCCCAAATTATACTAACCTAACTTCATATGTGCTCCCGTCAAATGCCCTAAAACAGAGGGCAGCCATATTCTCCAGCTCCGTGGTGTAGAGGAAGGGGGCATATTCTATCATGGACAGGAGGCAGCTGGCAGATGCACACCTAACAGGCATGGATCTGTCTGTTAGACATTGCTTGGCAGCTTTGTATATGTCTTTGTGGACATTAGAAATTGCTGAACCCATTCCACAGCATACCTGAAAATCAAAAATCATTTTAATTAATGGCAGATAGCATTATAGATATACAAATATGAGTATGTATGAATCAATTTTCAAAAGCAATAAATGGAATGACACTCAATGACACTGAATGTTTGAAATTGGAATTTGTTCACTCATTGAAGTGAACAAATTTCAATATCAAACATTCAGGACTACATTCTAGAATATATTTGAATATTCAAGGAAAAAGAATAAGTAGAGTATTGAATGTGCAATGTTACACAGCTGTAAATAGAAAGTTCTATCTTTTGAGAGCTTGTTTGTCCAAACAAAATAGTGCATAGAAAGTTGACAACATACTTTCAAGAAACTTGAAGAGATAAAGTTGAATTTTGTGAAGCAAAGTATTGGATGATGAACACACAAACCATATATGTCAATTATAGGAACACAGAAGCGGGAATATGTTACCATCCCCTGGGATGTAGGTTATAAAGTTTTATTAGTTATTGCTGCAATATCGAGAATGTTCTCAGAAATAACAATTTCTTATGACAGTGACAAAAATAGAAAATATCTGTGATAAATAACAGGTTGTTTAATTATTACAACAAAATGTGCCTTTGAAAACAATTACCTATATTTTTTAATATCACAATTAACCTTGTCATCTATTTTAAGTAATGCATTTGAATAAATACAGATAACTAGATTAAGTTGCAAATAAAAGTGAGCAAAAAAGCAGACACATTGCAATTTCTATGTATTCCATTACAACATCTCCTACGAAAAGGGTAGCCAATTGAATAAACATACAGATCATCTTCTCAATGTCATGAAAGTATTAATATTGAGGATGGGTTGCAATTGCAATTGAACTATCCGTATTGTATCATATTGTTTATAAAGTCTTCAACATAAGGAAAGGTCTCCCACACTTCTGTAAGATCTCAAGTATTTTCTAAAAGGTACATCATATACTAAACATAATATTTTCAATGGGGTATGCTCCCCATCTTGAATGTCTTAAATATGGCATAGAAAGAACAACCTATAAATTGATCACATGCTGATTGCCTGTCTACTGTGGGAGAAACAATGATGGTATAGATAGATAAATAAACCTATTATTTCACATTTTCAATATATTTGTTTCTTCTTCTGGCATTGAGAAATAGTATAATAACTTAACAGCATGTTCTAGCAGTTGGTAGTTAAGGTGTCACAAGAGAGATATTTGTCTGGAGTATCCATTTAAAAGATGCAACATGGATGCTGCAGTCACATGTACTCTACATATTTGTGTCACAACAATCATTATTTATGTTTCCTGCAGGACTTGCCAGACACAAAGTCTTACTTTGCATTACTATTCCTACTACACCTGTTGTTTCCAACGGAGTGAACACATATTGATTAATAAAATATTTCTGATTAGTTATCTTTCTTATACCTACAAAAATTTGCAACGCAAGTTACTACAATAATTTAAAATTAGACAATAATGTAAAATTAGAAACATCAACAAATTTATATATAAACTAAAGTTGGAATGAATTTGAAACAATCCAAATCGTCCACAAAGTTTTTGATGGATAGAATCTCTTTCATAATAATTCATTCCTGTGATGAAATTGGATTATCAAGAGCTTATTACTGCCGAGTTCTTGAGAGGAGTAATGGTTTTGAAGATGAAGAGGTAATACTGCAACGTTCAGGAGTAAGCTGAAAGCACTGCTTTTCAAGGAAAACCATGGCGCCCTTGAGATGGTCATGGATCATTAAACGGCGCCAAGTATAAATTGTCTTTATTATTATTATTATTAAAAATTAAAAAAGTAGGACTAATTCAAAGTGCATCATATTTAAGCATAAACTGTATGGGTGTACCTTCTCTAATGTGTTCATAATTTCTATCCTCGTCTGTGACTCTGCACTCCTCAGAGATCTGATAAGAATGTGTACTGTCTCCTCATAAGACCGGCCCATCATCCTACCCAGTTTCTCGTACATACTGCCAACACAACTTATGGCCGCTCTGAAAACATACAAATACAATAGATATAATATCTAGTATTTGCCAAATTCACAAAAAAACATAAAAAACTCTATATTGATAACAGTGTTTCTATCCTTGATTATATATTTCAACAAAAAGAAATGAAATACATTGTTCTTACAATCTAGTGGGCAGATAACTGGGTGAGTCATCCTTGTTCTTGAGTATGTCATTGCACTTGTTGACGGTATCAAAGAGTAGGAAGGTATCTCCCACAGAGAAGAGGGTGGCTAGACAGCGTGCCAGTAGTCGACGGGACGGGGGCCCGGGACCACCGCCACCCCCCTCCGCCACTAGACCCATCAGCTGAGCCACTAACTTCTGCTGACATCCTTTTATGTCAGACTGAAACAAACAGAAAACGAAATTTTATATTATACCATCCAGTGTAAGTCTATTCATTTCTCTAGATAGAAAGGTTGCTAATTAATTCATGTAGGTATGTAAAAATAATTCAGATTTTTTTCTATTGTGTTATAAATATTCAGGTAGTATAGCAATCACAGCTGAATTCGACATGTTAAATGAAGTTTTACAAATAAGATACTAAAATACGAAAGTGTAAAGAAATATGGATAAAATTTCATATTACATTATATTATTGGATCTTTGATTAATATAAACTGGACTTTCGTAAAATACCTGCGCAACAACTTGAGAATTTGAAAATAAAAATGAATGGAATTAATAGCGGACAATCCAAAATACACCAGGCTGAGGATACGGACTCATATTGTATCATTATATTTGTTCTACCGCATATACAACAAAGGATAAAAGAATGTCAAATACTGCATTAAAGGCTTAAAACAAAAGTTTTCGGTCCACTGAAACAAACGTGAAGAATAATGTAGCCGCTGTAGGGGAAATTCCTTGTGGAAAAAGTGTAAACAATGGCTCCCCACTCCGAATTGAATAGTCCCAATGATTTTATTTTTATTTTCAAAGTAACAGAAGCGAAGCGAAGTACGACCGAATCGAGCTTGGGTAAAGGAAAAGTTTTTAGTTTGCTTTAGAAAAAAAATCTCTCGGTTTCAGGATAAATTGCTTTTTAAAGAATGAAAAGGTAAAAGAGATTACATACTTACCACTTGTTTGAAACAACCAAACTATCAAAGACGAGGTTTAACTTGTAATTCAGAAACTAAGATAATTGCAAACTTTAATAAATGAATATGTATATAAGATTGCGACTATGAAAGTTGGTACAAATTCCCAAGATAATTTCTTAACACGACTGTAAAACGAATTAAAATATAGGCCATTAATAAAATATACCTACATAATAATGTAGGTGGTAAAACACGCAGTATATCGCTTTTCCAAATATGTTAAAATGAGAAAGGTCATATTGTGTAGCATTGATGCACTCGTGAAATTCTTACTAACAAAAATATAATACGGACACAACGTCACTCATAAATACATGTAAATACATAGACAATATTATTATTTTATTTATTTTTAAGTGTAAGACCATAATTATTGAACGAAAAATCTTAAAATGATCAGTTTCAATATACATGATTTTTTATTGTAAATAAAAAAACAAAAAACTTTGTAGAGTTATACTGTGTACTTAATTCAAACTCAAAAGTTTTGAAAAAGACATAACATGTCACTGAATTAAGTACACAGTATAACTCTACAAAGTTTTTTTGTTTTTTATTTAAAATAAATTATGGAGTTCTACACAATAAGCAGTTATAAAATTCAATGATTTTTTATTGTCTGTTCGTTTGCTGGATCTCACGGCTCTCTGATAAATCTTTTAGACTAAAAATATATTATACAGTAAGGAAAGGGGTGATTTATCAATTATAAATAAACTTATTACTATTGAGTGATTTAAGTTTGCGACACATCAAACCACATAATGAAATATTAGGAGAAGCACATCAATAATGGGAACGAGTTTATGTTCCTACATCACGCAAAAAAGTTCCGGCTGAGTTTTAGGGTCGATTCGTGATTTATCGGAATTCCAAAAACAAACACAACTTCGTGAGATAAAATAGAGGCATAAAAATTGTAGATACAGGCTTGGGTGTTGTACTGTACTAAAGGAGGAAAACTGTAAAAACCAGAAATCGGTTACGCGAAATTATTGCAAACAGTTTGCACACACGGCATATCCATTCAGAGACCCTAAGTAGGTATGTAGGAAAAAGGAAACGGAATAATACTTTATCACGCGCTCATTGAACCGCTAGCGCTGACTGTTGTAAACAGAAAATACTGCCGTCGTAAACATGTGTGTGTGCTTATTGTAGCATTAATTTCTCCAACCAGTTGTTATTTTTACTATGCCGAAACTACTTAAAATTTTGCCACCTGCTTAATTTTTAACCCAACGCACAGTCATGCAAATATTTATGTACGCAAGCGACATAATATTATATTGTGATATTAGGGAAAAGTCGTTATTTGACTGCTGTTAGAAACATTTTAATGTTTTTGTAATGTGAATTTCATTTCGCGATAACAGTATTTATTTACTACGACGGATAAATGTGTTTATTTATCACATTTTCCAAAAAAGTGGAGAAGTCATCCAACCAACTATATTTAATGAACATGCAGGTTGTCGTCTCCGTATCAACAAAGGATTAGACATTCGGGAATAGTGGCATACCTCATAAAATTAGTACCGCTAAATTTAAGATGTCAAACTTAATATCTTATGTGAAATGCTTGACGAATACTTAGCTGAAATTTTGAAAAAACGATGAGAAATAGAAAAAAATATTAGTATAAGCCAAGGAGAAAAGAATGATCATTTCAAAAAAGGGTTAACCAGTAAAACAATAAAATTGCGAAAGGAAAAAATACATTTAGGAATAACACGTCCATTTAAAACAGCTAAATAATGTGTGTTAAATATCAATAGCTACAAGTAATAAGTACAGCAAATGTACACGTATAATGAATACAAAGTATTTACTTTTGGTTGTAATGTTTCTTTATATTATTGTAAATAGCAGAAACATTTTCTAATAAATCAGCGGCTCCCACTTCATTGTATCGGAGCTAACTTAATTAAACACAAGCTCGTGAATGTAATTACACCTCCAGAGTGAAAATGTGTTAATAACTAGTAATGAAATGAATCAGTAATACCTGAATTATTGACTTCACATCACTAAATAACACCTAAGAGGTTGATGTATGAAGAAAACGACAAGGCAATAATTAAGCCGATACACAGTATGAACTAACGAGGATTAATTTGCACATCGCAATACGAAACAAATATGTAGCTTATAAATTTATTTAAGCAGTGAAACACTATTAAACAAGATTAATTTAAATATTAAATAAGAAAGAGGTAACATTATCTAAACAAAGTTAATATTGTCGACTGATGGTTCTCGGTGGAAGTTTATGTTTAATTAATAAAAATAAAACCCTTATATTAAGTCTTAGTACTTCCACAGTGATTTTATTGATTAAGAGCCTCGTCACTTTATGTCAGCCTGCTGATGAGAGTGTAGTCACTGTGGAAGTACTCAATATAAATGTTTTATATTAATTACTTATTTTAATAATTTAGTATCGTACTCTAGATATTTCAATTAATATATTCTTCTGTCTCTAACTTCCTCATTACAGCATGTCCCACAAGTGAGCTAGCCAGTAGACTTACTGCATGTAACAATCATGTTAGTTGTTTTCACTGTGCCAATAAAAATAAAGACATTTAGGTTTAGTGGCATACTTCATCGCTAAAATTAAGATGTTACGTGTCTTATACCATATAAGGAAATCTGGCTTTTACAGGACATTCGAAAACAATGAAAAGAGTGGAAGACCTAGTTACATCACGAAAGAATAAAGTGAGCGAGATATCTAGAAGGATTATAAATGGAACGAAAGTTACAGGAAATTAAACCGGAAACATCAGTGATGCAAAACAAACAGGCAATTAAAACAATAAACGGTATGAAAGAAGAGAATATAATGTAAAAAGAATTTTATTATGACAGAAAAAATCTCAAAAACTGTAGCAATATTCTTTTCTCCACCATCGCAGCATATCCTATAAAAAATAAGACATTCAGGATGGGTGGCACATCTCATCGCTAAAATATCAATAAAAATCATGATCGAATATTTAAGCACCATAGTATCTTGAATCAATGAAAAAGAATTCATATTCCTTATTACGTAGTTTTTAATATATAAGAATATTAATAATACAATGTAGATACAAACCTAGACTTTATATCTCATTATTGCGCAAAAAAGATCCCAGGTGCCGGCAAACTCCCCTTTCACGACACAAGCTTTTAGCTTAGTGTGAAAGGTGTATAAGGTTGTATTTGGGTTTATAACAAAACCCAGATATATCTTTCAAAAAAAATGTATCGAATCATATCTAATTCTCAAGAAGAAAAAAACAAGTTGCAGAGTATGTTTATGTCCCCAAGAAATTTCCTCCGAAAGCAGTGGGTGGCAAAATGGAATAAATATCGTGTAGTGGTTGAGGCGTAATAACCCTTCCCAGAAATAGAAGGCGCGGGTGATATTACGAGGAAGATTAGGTACACGCCCGAGACCTCTATGTACATTACACAACATTACTCCGCAGAGATACGAAAGCCCTATATTCAATAACAACGTGCTTGAATGGATTCTTATTATTTTGCTACCAAGACGTGCGGTCTGTGGCGGTCGACACGCACCAAGAAAAATGAGCAGGTGATGCACATACCAAGTATAGGTACCCATCTACCCGTATGCGAACCAAAGAAATTCTATCGCGCTATTATATTGCAATACATATCTACATAAAAGACTTAGACGAATTTGATATGCGCTAAGTCAACCAACAACTCTTTTTTAATACTGGATAACCTTACAATAATAATATTCAGATTAGTCTAGCTGAGGGGTTTAACTAAAAATAAACGACGTTTCATATTTCATAAAGAAATGTGTTTTTGTCAAGTAAATTATTTAATGATTAAAAAGTTTCAATTACTTGCGGACATCGGATTCTCTATTTTGTTATAACAAAATTATGGGAATAGCATAATATTGTATTATTATGGTAATGGTTCTAATGTGTGGAATTGTATTCGTAACAGAATTTCGAGTCCAAATTGTATCAATAAAATTACTTCAACCGCATAAACCTATAGAAGTTTTACGTTAACTCCCAAAACACTTTGTAATAACAATTCTTTCATATCACACTTGGATTGGCAAACAAATACTGCACGCTTTAAGTTGTTATTCATGGATCTGTGTATCTCAAAGCGCGATATACTCGTACTACGTCAGTCAGGTTCACTACGTTCACTACCCACTGAGTTGGTAGGGCCGGAGATGCCAATTCTGGCTTGTTGATACTGATGGACTTAAAAATTATAACTATCAGTCGAATGACTAGTATTTAAAAATGATAAATAGGAGTCATTCGACTCCTGAAAAAGGACTCCTGAAATTTTCGGGAAAGTGGTTATTTCAACATTTTACAATACGCTGATAGACAGAAATCTATTCCCTAGTAATACACATGCAAGGTGAATAAGCACATAATTAATTTATCAGTGTATATAACCTAAATGAAATCCAAAAGGCAAAACGAATGAGAATTAAATTGTAAAAATAAATATTGAAAGAACAAATCCTGGGGATCCTGTACAGCTATGTGTCAAAAATAATTACTGAGTTTTTTCACTAACACAGATGCAAAAAGACTTATAGCTTTGAGCAGTTCAGTCCGAAGGAATTAATTTTCAAGACGAGAACATTCACCGTCAATCCAATTAAAATAATTACATCTCAGTTTTACTTTCGTTTCTTGGTGTCAATTTAAAGGACATTTTGCGGACGTATCTCAGAGAGAAAATCTGAAAACTTAATTCAGACAAATCGTCGAGATATAAATTATTACCATCAGCCTTGTTATAACGTTTTCTCTCTAATTTATATTACAAAGACAGCCAAGTATAAATTATATTGAAATACGACAGACTTCAAGGAATTTATTAATAAGTTTTTTACTAACGACTTTTAAATATGTCTTTACAAAGTCAAGAATTATGAAAGCGAACTTACCTGTGAAATTTGATCACAAAAAGAAAACTATAATAAAAGAAGCCGTATTTCCATATTATGTCCTATCAAGGACGTACTTGATTGACAACAAAATTGTGAAGTTTGATAGAGGTCTTTATAAAATATGCGCCCACGTAATATATTCACTTATCTGATTCAGTTATTGAAAATCAATTTCACATCTGAATATCACGGTAAAAACTGCTGATAAATAGATACCGAAGATATGAAGATTTGCGTTCAACATATTTACCTGTTGAAATGAGAATAGAAGCTTCTTCCTAATGAAGATAATAAACATGTTGTAATATTTGTACTGAATTGGTAAATTAAATCAAAATAACGAGAAAAATAGTTTCAATTACGTCTTAGTATTATGATGAGTAAACGATTACGTATTATTAAGGGGTAACATATTTTTGGTGATATATTTTTTTTTTTAATTTTCTCGGCTATCCACCCGTTATCTAGTGACTTGAGATGAAAGGATATTGAGAGAAATATAATCAAAGCGCCATCATCAGTGAGGGTTGAAGAATCAATTGTAAAAATAAATTTAATATTATACATTAAAAAAAAACTTTAATATCATGGTGAACATAAGGATGCTTTGATATAGTCGAGGGCTTTTGTGTCTACAAAGAGATTCACGATACAAAAGAACATAAGATAAGAAAGAGTGCTCTTGAATTTCAAACTGAATATGTTTTCTTACAAATTTCAGTATGATGTATCTCAAAACAAGATGACTTCTTATCAGTATAAATATTTTAAAAGGATGCGCACGGGGTTGTACTAAACTCAAATAAAAAAAGATTATTATAGTGATGTTTCTGTATTTCCTCTGTAACTATCACTATAGTGAGAAGCAACATATTACTCGTTTACTTAACAAATATTTACTATTAATTGGCACGTTTTATTACTAAAATAATACTTTATCGCTGGAGCATATTATGTAAATTGAATATATTTTGATATGTACTGCTTATTAATTTTAATAAGCAGTATCAAAATAAAGGATGAGTATTTTTCGCTCATTACAGCACTTTTAAGTTTGCGTGGGTGCTAACTAACCCTGACCAAATTTATGAAGTCACCCTTATAACGAAACACAATATGTTCATAATGTCGCGTTATGTACTCGGTAGTCGGTAGTGTTAGAACGATACAAAGGTAGGGCATATTATTAAATCATATTCATTA
Organism: Athripsodes cinereus; assembly: GCA_947579605.1. NCBI lineage: Eukaryota > Metazoa > Arthropoda > Insecta > Trichoptera > Leptoceridae > Athripsodes > Athripsodes cinereus. The sequence goes on along the minus strand of OX388308.1, from coordinate 6,656,218 downwards.
TCATACAGGTACGAGTATTACGCAGTAGGTACATCAGGTCAATATCACAGGAGAAATTGAGACAAAGTCTGCTAATTTCTTACATCCGATAACATAAAACTACCTTTTTTTCTTCTTTGCAAGATTTATGCCTCCAAAATTATTCGAGAAGCGATTATTGAGGATTTTTCCCGTCAATGTAAATGTTTTTTTTTGCACAAAAAAAGAACATTTTAACATCATTTCCATTTAGGTACATATCGATCGATAGACGTACGTAAACATAATTTAGCTGCCTTAATCAAAACAAAATAAATAAATAAATATAGGGATGATATATGTAGTATACTTACGTATAACTTTGTCAAAGATGATAGAATTGTGGGAAAGTGCTTCGTTTAGGTGTGTAATAATTCCCAGGCAGGTGCGACGTTAATCCATAGGCATTAACGTCATAAATTAAACCAAATTATCATTAAAAGTATCATCGTATTTTGGTAGCATAACGGGCGAGCTAAAAATCTATCCACACACACAACGTGTATCTACATACATATTACAAAATTCGGGTGTTTTAGCGAACAAATATTTTTTAATATTTTCACATCGAATTAATGTTATTATGTGTTTTTGTACATGGTTGATTCTATACAATTTTCTTCTACCCAATTCGAATCTGCAAATGAAAATAGAAATACGGGTTTGTAATTAGCTAAAATATTTATTGAGGAGTAAGAGAAATGTTTTTCGTATTCTTAGAACATTATCAATCTAAGTAAAATAAAGCCATGCTATTTTGTTTCAATATGATGTCAACTGAATAACAAGTTCAAAGAATTCACAACAACGAAATCATAAATGAACTTGCGTATTTTGCGTTTTCAAATACGTTATATTATTATTTTATTTTCTATTCACTGTGTCGGTGTTTAGGTAGAAGAATTTCACTTACTACTTCTACTACTATACCATCACGGCATATCCCATAAGTGGGGTAGCCAGCAAACCAGCTGCATGTAAGAAACAAGCAAGTTGTCCTCTTCGTGCAAACATGAAATCAAGATATTCAGGATGGGTAACAAACCTCATCGCTGAGTTTAAGATGTAAAATGTCTTACTTCTTTCGAACACCGATTCGAACAAAAATTCCATTTATCTTTCTTAAAATCATATTTCACTGCCACTAAATAAAGGATATGACAATACTTTGTTAAATTTATGATTTGACGATCAAAAAATTTATAATTTGTACTTTTCGTATACAATGCTGTAGCATAAAATAATACCAGACCTAACCTATCGTACAATTAGTCAAAGTGACTAATTACTTGTGATACAAATAATTAAATTAATTTTGTACTTTAAAAATCAACTAAACTCCACCGGATTCTTATTCTTATACATATCTATAATACATAAAAGTAATCGTAAATAATCGACGCTAAGATACGTTCAGCAGATCTGAAAAAGTTCGCCTTTTAGCATACTTCCAAGCTACTTCACATGCAATTTATTGAAGTATGTAATAGGAAAAATTGAAAATATAATCTAAAGAATTGCCAATAAAGTGCTTTATACATAAGTTTTTATTTTTCTCAAAATGAAGTCTCAAGTGGTCTTCCCCTTGAGTGCATACACGTCTTAAGTTTCCCTAAACAATTTATTTCCTTACTTCTCCAGGAGACGTATATAATGACAGTAATACATGAAAAACAAATAAAATGGCTAAAAAAGTAGTACATGGCGCTGAAATGATTTATAAGGGAAGGAAAAGAAAAATCTTATTAACAATTATAGTAATACAATTCAATAGCGCCAATATGCGCATTAATTTATATCGTCTCCGAGGAGATGTGTAATTAAACTAATCATAACTGATGAAATGTGTAGACGATCTTTAAGAGGTAATGTAATATAATATGTACCTACCATCAATCGTCATTATAGTATGAAATAAATAGATACATTTAGAATAGTTACAACAAATTATGTGCTAAAGCTAAAGTATTTTTTTTCTCCTTATCAACATACTTTTCTAGCCCCAATGAGAGTGACAAGACAGGCCCTACCCTTCTATGTTGAAGATGCCAGAACCACATATAATTTCAACTCAGTTCTAAATAGGATTCAGCGTACGGGAAATGAATATGCTCACGTGGTGGATTTGTATGGTGTGGGTCTGAACAAGTTTAAATTTAGTTTGAAAAAAGCAATTGTTTTATCTCGGCAGACTGGTTGATTTTATTTTTATTTTTTTTAACTTCTCTGTAGTTCAGTGTTTTTATATATACGACAAAGGTCTTCCAGCGGTGTGTTTTTATTTTTTATATATGTATGCGTGTTGTTTGTTTTTAATTGTTAATTAAGTGTCTATGTGAGTCGTGAGGGTGCGAGCGGCGCTGTCTCCTTTAGGAACAATTGAACATGCAAAATACTTCTTAATATTTTGTTTAAATATCTTGTAAAAAGTTATACTTTCTAAATGAAAACATATTACTTTCTCTTTGCTTTAGCTATTTTCAGACTTTTTTTTCGCTTTATATTGCCAATATTTCAAATACGTTTACCCAACTTAAATTCTCCTTACAGGGAGATAGCGCTGTTTGCATTTGTATGGCTCATATGTAAATTGATATCTGTGATTATGGATCTTTTGATATGTTTTTTTTTGTTTAATGTATAAAAAAAAGCTTTTTATTAATAGCTGTTAACAAATGAATAAATAAAAATACTACGATTGATTTTTTTCAATCATGGGGATGGCTACCTCTCTCAAAGCAAAGCCGAATTGGAAAATTGTTTCAATTTCAACCTCGACACGGGCTCTAGCTTAACCTATATGATGGATATCATCTACCATTTGATTAAAAAAATGAAGGAAAACAGTGTTTTATGTTTTACCCATTTTTATAGATTTGTTTAATTATAAATTTAAAACTTGAATAAAACATGCAATAATTCATATTTATTCAAAACACTTGCCTAAAGGGCCCTTAAACAAATTTAATATTATTAAGTTTAATATTATTATTACTATTCCGCAGATGAAGTACGAATAATTCTTATAGTAGAATACAGAAACAATATTTCGTAAACTCATGTGCTAAAGATTACGATTATATGTTACAATAGAATTCATGGATTCTTTGTTCCTGAGAGTGTTCTGTGGGAATGTTTACAGTAAAATATTGCGTTATTCACGTACCTAAGAGTCGAGGGAATAATAAAAGAAATGGCAGGATAAATTTTTGAAAAAAGGTATAGAAATGATAAGGCCATTATTAAAATGTATACATTACCTCACGTTAACGTCTGCTTTGGACCGTGAAAGCATGAAGCGGGATACAAAGCAAACGGGATAAAGTTTACGTTTTGACAAACTGAACAGATTATTTATACGTGTCCACAGTGTATAGATACAACACAATCTTGTAACAATTTACTTTAAATGACAGAGCATTTCTACAAACGTTATTGGAATATCAAATGTATCAAAAACAAAAAAGTCAAGGTGCTGAAAATCTTGAGCAGGAAACGAACGAAAATGGGACCCATATAAAAATATCAAGACAACGTGACTTTAAAAAAAAAATAAGGGATGGCTTTAACCTAATATGTACTTCATTTTTAAGGTAGACATTTAAAACCTTGTGATCTTAACATATTGTACTCGCATGACAGGTTGTACTTAACAGATAGTATACAGAGTTCGAAAACGACATCGCATGTCGAAGCCTAGATCACTGTAATTAAGTTAAGTAATAGTAAAACTCAAAATCTCATTTTTTTGTCATAAATAGATATGGAGTTTTACAAAATGAATACCTACCGATAAAATACATTAACAGATTGTTTTCCATAAGACAAAAGTCGGCAAAGTTAATTTATTTTTATAGTTATACGGTTGATAAAAGACTTCGTTTTCACTTTTTTCGAAATCGATTGAAGAAATATAATTAAGAATATTTTAAGACATACTCTATGTATAAGACATTAGCGACATTGTAACACGTATGTAAATACTTATCTCGTGTGTTCACAAACTTGCGGAAGACGATGAATTTTAAGTAATTCCCAAGAAAAAAGTGTAAGAGAGATGCTCTTCTTGACGTGGTAGAGAAAATAGAATACCATAAATTTTATATTGAATAAACCAAGACGGGAAAGTTGGTCGTATTCGCACAGTTCAAACGAGAATGTAAAATAAAAATATTTAAAAACATGAAGCTTGTATGTTTGTTCACTGCAGTGTCTCTTGTATATAAAAAAATATCTCTAATTATCTGGCAACATTCTTCTTGACTTACTTCAGATAATTAATAAAAATGTGTTCTTGAAAAATCTAGAGTTAAAGCTGATATTCGATGTTTTCAATTACTGATAATATTTTTATACAAAAATGGGCAGACCCCACCGCCGTGTGGGACTAATAATTGCCCAAGGAGAAGAAGAGGAGATTTTTTTATAAAAAAAGTGCAATAAATATCAAATGCTAACGTATATACATACCTAAACCATTAAGTATGTCATATTCATAAACATGTAAAAAAAACTTTCGCAAACGGAAAAAGATGACAATGATAAAAAAAATTCGACAACTAACATGAATCTCTATGAATAAAACAAGACGATTACATTGTATCTACCTACCTATAATACAGTACCTACTCTAAACCGTGACATAATAGTGCCGATAGGGAAGAGCTACTTGTAATAAAATATTGATACTGTATTATTCAATAAAGATCTCGGATTTCAGTCATTTCAATCTGGGAAAGAACAACATTACAATAATATGCAATTAATTTTTCATTTAGTCGGCAAAAAAACGATCTAAGAAATATTATAAACAATAATACGCTCTCCGACTCGTGTATTAAAATAATGAATTAGCGGGTGAAATAAAAAAAAATGTGTGATGGTGAAAACACGTGATGAAATTAGCCTGTCTCAGAAAAAAAAGTTTAAATAAGAGTTGGAGATTTATTTGAATAAATATGTTTGATTCTAAATATATATTAAAAGCTAAGAAATGAAAGTTTACAGAGAATATTATAATGAGTTTTCTCTAAACAATTTATTCCTGTGAAAACAATAATAGTAAGTCTACCGATCGCAATGTAGTGGACTTAAATCGCTAGTAACGTATAGCTACGCACTGCGCTGTGATTTCCATATTTTGATTCAAAGATTTACATCTTACACAGTCTTATCGTGAATATCGATAAAAAACAATATACTTTAATACTCCATAAATATATATTGGATCTACCTTTTGTATGTTTACAAAATCAATGCCTTCTTCAAATATTTAATCAAAGGATCGGTAGTAAACCATTTCGTAAAAAAAAAACTGTACAAAAGAAAAGCCAATAAAAATAGATATCTCATTTATGTAAATGGACATTACATGGCAGAAACGTCATAAACTTGTTGATAAATTTATAGATTTATTTTATTTTACACAAATGAATTTCTTACCAAGTTAAGAGGGTCTAAAACCAATACTACATGATTAGTAAATCCACTAGAGAGAATAAAACATATGTATAGAAAATTTAGAAGTACCTATTTTAAAACATGTTATAATGATTGTATAGTGCTTGGAATATTTTGCAAAAGTTCATTTCAATAGAATGAAAATAGATTTAAAATAAAACACTGTATTACTTTCACTGTGAACAACTTTCGGGTAGATACCCATCTATTCTATTATATTTTCAAAGGCCATCCACTCGTTTACGAATGATCAGGGCCACTATGGTTTCAATTTGTAAAAAAACTTCAACAGCAAATATTATTCAGGGTAGATAGATACCTACCCATCATCAGTTATTTTTTTTTAACAAACATTTTTTAATGTCTAGATTAGTAAAACATTTTCAATTAAATTTTAATGAAAGCTTATCAACGATCTCACAATAAGTTTGTGTAAAAAAAATTGAATTTTAAATGGAATGTCTTTTTTACATAGAGGACAAAGCCGAGAAGTAGGAATGATTAGGTTAACTTAAAATCAACTCAAACTACGAAAATGAGAGACAGAAGGATGTTTCAGCATATTGGGATGTTGAGACAAGAATAATAATCAAAAACAATCTCTCTCATCTCAAAACAGGAAATAAGTCATTTCAAAGACAATAGCGTTTGTCCTTGTAGATGTTGAACCAACCACAGTATAGAAAGTAATAAGAAAATTACATTTTTAAAGTGAATTCTCTCAAGACAAGAGACTGTATTAAAAGTTGGTTCTGCGAAATGCAAGTTTTATGCAAAGATACGACACTAAACTCTTAATGGAGTATCGGGGGCTAGTTTCGTATCTTGAAAAGTTTTAACGATAAAAACCTTCAAGTTTTAAGTAATATTACGAAATTGCAGTTTTAAACGGGAAGAAATAAACAAGTCAATTAATGTTCTGCACAATAGGTAATCTATGCACCTAATTAAAAAAAAAATGTTATTATTTGAATGACATTTTTTTTTCTTTAAAATTCTGGGATACCGGAGCAAAACTAAAAAAATAATTCGATGATACTCGATATCCAAAACAATGAGTAGACTACAAAACATGATAAAAACAAAAACTGTGTCAATATTAATGTCACGGTGTACTATATTAAGGAGTTTTATAAGTACGTAAGTGTGTACTGATAATAATATGCGATATTAAAATGTAACAGAGAAGTATCAGATATTCTAATATCAATACAAAATGTAAACTACACAACAGCAGCCATTCAGAGATATCATTTTTTTATTACAATATCTCCTGGATGTCTTTTACTTATTGTGTTTCCTTTTTTTCTTTTCTTTCTCGTAAACATACAATAACATAACATGTACGGACAATTCACACAGACCGAGCTAGTTCCAAACTAAGATATGAATCTTGTATTATGGGTACTAACACGACGATACACATATACAATGCACTTAACACATATACATGTAACACCCAGACCCAGGACAATCTGAAAAAGGTCATTCTTCATATTGCCCTGGCCGGGAATCGAACCCGGGACCTCGTGACTCAAAGACGAGTAGGTATATGTGCAAAATTACGTTGGCCTACATAGCTTTTCAATTTATTTATTTATTTAATTTTATAAAGTTATAATTATACCTTAAAATAACTTATAACAAACATAAATGTTAGTCTAACTTACTTACTAAACTTACAACAATACACTCGCTCAGTCGCCTTCCATTCCCAACATTCATACATTACATAGCTTTTCAATTGTCCATAGCGTCATTGAGATATTCAGTGAATGTAATTAATTTCACCTTGAACTTATAACAATAATTCCCAATTCTGTTTTGAACGTAAGTTTATTCCAGGAAACGAATAGGTAGATATAATAATATTGTTGTGCTCTCTTTACAAACAAGAATATTATATAAGTGCATCTTCGTGCGCAGTGTAATTAACAGAACTTCACATAAAGACGATATCAGTATGACTCTTTTTAGAGGTTGATTTGTTCAATGATTCAAATTGATTTCTAAGGAAAATAAACTACAAGCACGAATATGCCTACTAAGTCTATTAATATAACAAATTAATTAGTATATAAAATAAACGGCCTGCATGAATATGCCTTCCAAATTTATCAACACAGAAAATATTACAGCTTAATCAACATAGTTAACAATTTACGCGATTACGTTTGATATTGATGTTCCACTACCAATACGAAACCACTGAACAAATCCTTTGATCAAAGAGGGACAAATGTTACGGTAATTGGGGCACAAATCCATCCCCAGGGCGATATCCCAGGGTTCAATACGACACAAAACTAATTTGGATTTATACACGTCTTATAATATATTTATATTCGTTACTACATAGGTGACACGACTGCCGAGCCTGCGCTGGCGATGCTCGAGGGTAATCCTGAGGGTTCATGAGAACAAAAGGACACAAAAATGAAAGGAAAATTACATACTTACCTCCCAAAATAAAAATTACGGTCCTGTCCTTTGTCCTAAATCCTCCCAACTACCGTGACGGGGCCGTTTAAAGGGCACAATATAGGTAGGAATGGAGCAAATGTTAATGATACCCCTAATGAATAGAGCACAATACAAACATCTTCTATACATAGACACACACACACAGAGTTGATACATAAAAATATGCATATATAATAATATCATCCAGGTTAATGCGACCAAACATCTTTTTCATTACTTATAAATATAACTACAGCACAGTGTGAGCCTCCATACCATACATCCAGGGGCTGGACTGGGGTATTCCTATTGATAATTCTTATGTACCTACCTAGGTAATGACTATGTACAGTATAACATAACATGTAATATCTAACATCTAAAAATATGTGGACACAACTACATGTGTACTACACCATTACGGCATATCCCATCAATGGGGTAGCTAGCAGAACAACTGCATATACTAAACATGTAAACCGTTCTCTCTGTGCCAACAAAAAATTAGACATTCAGGGTGGGTGGCAAACCTCATTTCTCAATTTAAGATATGATAAATGTCTTAACACCTGTCTTTTACAGGACACTCGAAAACTTACGGAATGGAAGTATATGTGAGATATATATAAATATGCAATGTGATCTTTTAATTATATCATCCCTCCGAGAATTTTAGTTGGAGGAGTAGCTAGTAGAGTAGATTACATAATAATATACAAAACATCACAATTATTATTTTCCTTTGGCTGAAAAACAGTATTAGTAGTATTTTAATAGTCTTAATACTTTCAGAATTCGTGGCAAGTCTCTTTACCAAGTCAAAAATGTTAAATATCCTTCAACTGAAATGTAATGAATAATTTATTTAATACGTTCCTGTGAAATTCAAAACTCTCGATTTTTCTAAACGAATACGTAATATGTATTGCCGAGTTTCAACAACATATCGACTGTGCTCAGGACAAAGGCATCAAACCACATTGGTCAAATTTTATAGGAGAAGCAAAAAACTGTAGGATAAAGAAAATTTCAAATTTTTGTCATTATTATTTTACCATCTTTTGTAATGTAGTTTTTTTATCATGTCATAAAAATTTAAGAAAAAATATTCAGGAATTATCAAGTTATAGGCAAAAAATCAAAAAAAAAGTTGATTAAATCCTTTGTCCTGACAAACTTTAGCAACATGTTAAAGAGATATGTATGTCGCATGTTTGGGGTTATGTGGTTTGATGCCTTTTTCCTCGCCGTAAAATTATGTCTGGATGAAATTTTTTGGTGTTAATAATGAAACTTATGCTGTTTGAGTCCTTTGTCCTATTGGGTATTTTCAATTAAGTCCTTGCTAAAAAAAAATATTTTGCTTTTTCTATAAAAACTAGACTTTTGTGGATTGAATCCTTTTACCAGAATGTGTACAAGACACAAATGAATGACTTCAAAACATAAAACAACTTTTGCCAAAATTGTGATTTGATGCCTTTGTCTTGAGCACAGTCGATATATAACTTAATTTTCGTGAAAATGTGTTATAGTGGATTGCGAAACTCAGCGACACATTATTAAAACACATATTATGTGACAAGCTGATATACGAGTATATCATTATATATAACAATGTAATTATGTATATAAAAATAATATTATGAATTTTCATAAGTGCGAAAGCGAAACTGACCAACAGCAAAATCAACATTTAATTATGCATTAGTGCATTATGCGAGTGGAAGCGATATAAAAGATTATTCTCGACCTCTTTCTCAGAGGAAATATTATTAAGTTTCCGTTGACTGATAATCGCAAATAATGCCGCTTAAAGTTGAGCATTAATTGAAAGGTTTTAATAACCTAAAAATATTTTTTCTTGTTCTATCACTCTAGCTATCGTCGCGTGACCTCGAAATTAAAACACAAGATCGCAAAGAGCGAATTTAAAAATTAAAGCATGTATTAAAAGCACGCCGCTGCATGCAGCACAGATACTAGTTACACAATTGTAGGAACTGAATACCTCTTTCATATTACGATAATAACATTGTTCCATTCACAATCGCGACATGCCGCAAAATGCAATAAATGTCTCACGTAGTTGATATATTATCAAAATGGTTAAATGTTACAGACGATATTCCTCTGAAATATATAAAGTGATGCACTGCATACAGGACATAAAAGTTGAATATGTGGATGAGTATTTTAATTTTCGTTATAATAGCTTTGTTGATTAAGGTTGAATACAATATTATTTTATGTTTCGTACAGATATATGATTTAAATTTAAAAAAAATGAAAGCACGTAAAAATCATTTGCCGCTAGTCAAGATCAACCAACAAACACCACTGGTACCATTGATAAATACCAAAGTATATTTTTGCAATTTATTAAGTCAAGACTAGCTTAGTCAAAAACTGTGCATCAAGAAAGTTTACATAGGGGTATTATTATCTCACACTAGATTGGCCGCGTTGGTTCATCGAGGGTTATAGTCGATGTGAACAAAACCTAGTTGTATAATATTTTATAAACTTTTGACAAATTGAATACGTAATTCAGTTCTCTGCTTAATAGAATTTTATACTACTTCACTACATTATGTATAGGTAGATATATTACGAATATCGAATTTCACAATCGTGCTATGATTTGAATAATGAGTAGAGAAACGCAGATTATCGATGATAGATTCAGACTTGTATTAGGAGACAAATTCAATTTAATATCACGAATCCTTCGCATAAATTTAACAAAGTGTGTTTTATCGAAATTGAACTACAAAGACCAATTATATTATAATAGAGACGTAACTTTTAACAGCTTATAAGTTTGTTACAAACTGATTTATACATACATATCACGACACCGTTTTAATCTAGAATGATAAATGAATAATGTAAACCTTTATTGGCCGAAATAAATATGGAAGTTGAGTCTAAAATCTATATCAATAACTCAAAAAGTCTAAGTTTATGCACTAAAATCGTCACATATTTGAATTAATGCACGAAAGCTCGATTTCACATTCTCATGAACAATTAGACGTTTTTCGCTTGTTTTCCCTACTTCACAAAAAAAATGTTGGATTTCAATTAATCTGTTTCACTAAGAAATAGTTTTTATATAACTTTGCTACGTTTACTCTCCTAACATTACCTATTTTTGTTTTGGCAGAAATAGGCCTCCACTTTTTTATATATTTCGTGCCAATACATATTTTATTTGATTCGCTATTTCGAAAGGGTCCAAACATTTGATTTTCGTTATTTTCGGAAATATTTGAATTTAGTTATAATTTGTCATAGAAGACCAAAGTTGCCAAATATCTTCAAATTTATTTAACAGCAATCTACAAAACTTATTAGGATGGGTTGCCAAATTTTTCAAGACTCAACACAATTGCAGTTTTTTCACAGCTAAGTATTCATATCACATGACTCATCTGCTAGTGGAAAAAATGTCTGGGGATGCCTCAATATACAAATATGTCAGACTACGAAGTCACTACGATGTGAAAATCGCCTTGCTACGAACCAGTCACATTTAATTTCATTTCATTAGTGATATAGAAAGCCTTCGGATCGAGTTCTATTATCAAAAGTACAATAAGCTTTATTGAAATAGTCTTACTTTGATAGTTCTTGTCAAACATTACGTAAAATAAACGCAAGAAAGTTTCATAACTCCTTTTCATTTTTCAGCTGAGGTGAAATTTTCAACTCAAAACAAAATACACATATCTGCATGACAAAATGCTCAACGACTAAATGCACATTGACTAAAATACCCACAGTTGTTTCATACCGAAACTAAAAAAGCGATCCGGTCTCCCATTTGTCCCCGTATGTTTTCGAGTATCAACGATGAGATATATACCACCCATCCTGAAAGTCTTAATTTTTTGTTGACAGGGAGAGGACAGTTTGCATGTTTATTTATTATATGCTGCTGGTTTGCTGGCTACCCTACTTATCGGATATGCCATGATGGTATAATAATGGTAAAATTATTCATATTCTTAGCATCATACGCAATGCAGGAGATTACAAAACTTCACGTTCTCCCGAAAGGAACATCAAGAATGAATGACGGAAAGCTTCAATAAAAATTACGATACGTTGTTACCTACATAGACAGATGCAGTGTGTGATCATAATAATATATTCAGCAAATTTTATAGAACACTGGTAACTTCTAGATAAAATAAGGAGGGTATCCTTCGGGATAATAAAATAGAATTATTTTAATCCTCATCGCATAGCCTTATGTTACCTATGAAATACTACACGACTTACACGAGCCGAACAAATTCGAGAATAAACATTAGGTATGTCCCTAACTCATAACTAATAATAACCATATTACCTACTGGATAATAATATATATTTCGTATAGCTTGACAGTTGTAATGACAATAATATAAGTCGATGGTTTCACATATTATAACAAACAATATAATGTGGTCAAACATCGAGATGGTACTTATAGTGTTACCGATTCTACATAAAGATTTCTTTCTCTCAATATTGACTATGCACAGCTATACATTTATCAAGAAATGACAGCTTATTAATTAAATGATTTATTTTACGACATCTAACAATAAAAGTTATCACAAAGTAGTAGATCTATCTACATCTCTACTGATACCATCGCGGCATATCCCACAAGTGGGGTAGCCAACGAACTAACTGCATGTATAAAATATTATGTCGTCCTTTCTGCGCTAGTAAAAATTAAGATATTCAGGATAAGCGACATATGAAACATTCACGGTGGATGGAATACCTCATCACTGAATATAAAATTCAAAAGATTTCTATATGAGATGTTTTATGAATACCTGTCATTTACAGGAAAGAGTAGAAAACAATAATAATTTTCAAAAAGTAGAAACTATTTTATAAACGCCACCTCAATGGGGAACTTTCACAATAAAAAAATCAGCCCAAAAAATAGTACAGAAAAATTATGGTGCTTTTAATATTTTTAAATGTGCATATTTAAGGTTTTTATTACCGATCTTGTACTTATACCTAAGTATTAAGTTTATATTCTGCTCGTGAATGATACTAGCGTATCGAAACCGGTCGCAGACCTATATATAAAATCATAAGTGATAATTTAAATACTTAGTGAATAAAACTCATTATCTAATCATGTCGCGTAATTATCACATAGTTAATGCCGAAAACATCGAAAATAGTTTTTATTACCATTTGAAAAAGCAATTTTCGTATTTCGTCGCAAAGAGGTCCACTTGTGGCGGATCAGTGTTTGAGGTTATCAGCCGCTACAAACAGTACTAAGAGCGAAATGTGTGTCAATACAAAATAGCGCCTGGCGACGTCACACCGGACTAATTCAATAAAAGAAAATATGAATTTTTAAAATGAAAATAATGAATGAATAATTTTATTTAATCGTTTCTTATTAGGATATTCGTGATCAGCGTATATTTATTAATATGAATTGATAACATTTATTCATATTCCTCACAAATGCATGTTCCCCATTCTAATATCGATGGTTTAAAGCACAGAAGACACATGTCCACTATTTAGGTAAAATGAGTTAATATATGTACAAGATCGGTTACAACGTCTTCTGTGTCCTGATTACATAATTACCAATAACCAATAATACTTATATCAATATCGAAATATTTAATTAAAACCAAATGCCATACGATCTTAAATTAACATTTTTTGTGCACAGGTGTAACATGTCACATAAGATATTTGAGAATGCATTAATATAGACTTTATTGATTCTTAAAAAGCACATGTCCATCAAGGACATCTTCTGAATTCATTTTAATTTAGTTAATTAATTAAGAACCTCAAACTTTTAAAACCTGTTTTCTCTAAACTGTCAAATGTGGACATGTGTCTTTTGTGCTTTATACCATCGATATACGGTTTGGGAAACATGAGATAGTGATTATATTCGTGAAAAATTTATGTAAATTGTGTGATCCTTTTTTTAAATAATAATAATAATAAATTTTTATTCCAGAAATAATATACAACACAAAATATAGCATTTTCACAATTTAAATTCATTTATACATTTTAATACTACCTCACTGGGTTTGCACCCGTATCGAGGTAATATTATGAAACAAACTATATCAAAACAAAAAGGTTGTTTTTACATTGTTCATAACGTAATCGCTGACCACACACATGTTTTTACTAAATTATGAAAAAATCTGAAAATAATTTGGTAAATTAGAAAAATCGGGATGGAACCAAATAATACAAAAATAAACTAGTTGAGCCTATTTTCATTCGGAAATATTATAAACTGAATATTTTCTAACCTGGAGTAGAGATCATGGGAAGAGAAAATAAATATAGGAAGAACTTAAAAGAAATGGGCAAATGACATTTTCAAAGTTCAAGGAATAAGTGGGTTCGTTTTGTTCAAGACCGTGAAAGTAAAAAAGTTTAGAAGAGGTCTATGAAGTAGGTTTTCTACAAAATACCTTACTTCATTAATCAATTACTTCCCAATTTTCCTAACTTCCCAAAACACGATACATATATGCACTTAATTGTAATTGACGGGATAGAATACGATAAATTAAAACAGTCTAAAATAATATGATTATTATTATTATTATTCTATTTAAATTTACTTTGTACATCATTACAGCATAGTTATACGCAATATAGATCCCAGTCCACATATACAATATAATTATGAACTAAGTGTGGCAAATTAGAATGAAATATACGCTGTGTAGATGTAGCAGAATAATCCTCAAATGATACAAAGCCTATTTGACGGAATAAATACGAAATGTTTGCTAGCTTTTCACAAAACTATGAAGAAAGGTTTTATTGAGAAATTATGATAGGAGGGTTCTTCCAAAGGATCATTATTACAAATAATAATAATAATATAGGAACATAAATCAGAAATTTTCAGGAAAATATATAGTCCTCCGCTACGGCGCTGCTACTGGGAATATAAGATAAGTGAAATTGAAATCCTGGTGACATTACAAGTGGAAACACATTTGATATCAGAATAATAATTTGAGTTAGAATGTTTTAAAACGTTGGAAATATACTTACATAATGAAAATGTTGGAAATGTATCTACACGATGAAAATATTGAATACAAATATATAGTTCACAGAAAAAAAGTAAAGGACGAATTAATGGACCGATTATTTTTATCTTACTAACAGTAAAATTCTACATAATGTCAACCGAAATGAAAACTTAAATACGAAAGGTTGACAACAAAGTTATATTGATTAAGCCCAATAAATTTAATGTCACAGCGGTTTATCCTTCACCAAATGATCTTTAAAAAGCATTTGATACACAAAATAATAGAGGTTTACGATTTGTACGATAAAACCGCAATAAAGGTCATTCCATACGAACCCACGAGAAATCATAAACACACAAGCACCAACATATAAATAATATACTTAATATATTAAAATTGTCTATTGAAACCGTACTCAGAAAATTGTATATTTATAACGAAACAAAATATATGTGTGGAAGAGAGAAAGAGGGGGAAGGGTCTTTTAATGGCTTTATCAATTTTTCAAAGGCACGTGTGGAAGATTAATTGAAGGAAGTTTGTATTAGAAGGAAGTAACAGAGCACGCCAGAAAGTAATTGGATTGTCTGAACTATGTGTTTGGTTTTGGCTCTACTAAAAAGGACGAGACACGCTTACTTTTATGAAAATATATTGCAATAACACCATTAAGTAACTACCAATTATTATGAAATTGGACCGAAAATAAGAAAATAGTCAGCTTCACGTGTTAATTTACTACATCGAGGGAGGCAAACCTTTTTAATACGTCACAATTTTCTAGTATTTTATGTGGACCACGCTTGATAATGATAAAGTATCCAGTTACTTATAAAAAAAATATATATATTTAAATCACCTATGTAATAATATATGTTCTCACAAAAACATAGCTGAAAACATATCTTAAGATGTAAAAGAAAATAATTGTAATATAATGAACAATCATAAATATTATAGTGATTATCGAAAAGAAAATAAAACAAAAAAAAATTCACAATGCTGTGGTAGTGCTTACCGTCACAATACGAGATACATTAGGTAAAGCAAGAGTGATGACATAGATTCATCATCAATATCGGAAGCAAAAATATTTTAACATGAAAAATCACCTAAGAGTATGTTTATGTAGATGAAATGAAAATAAAATAATTAATTACAATGTCTATAAGACCAAACTTAAAATAATAACAATATATTCAATATACCTACCTATTACACAAAAGAAAGACAACGAAGTAACAATAAATTAATATTAACGAGTATTCCAAAAATACAGAACAATGCCTAAAACTCCTACATCAAACAGAAATACTTAAAAAGTTCTTTACTAAGCTAGATTAGATTATCACGGCGAGGCAATCAAATAAAAGGCCATAACAATGAAAAGTGTTTGATGCGTACATTCCAATAAAGGAAACTTTTGGAATTGAGATGAGTTTTACGTTTAGTTGAAAATCCACATTATTTGAGGAAGAAAGACATATAACGGAAAACAAATATTCACGTTTCATAAAAAAAAAAATCTCTGGGCAGATTTTTATTTAATAATATTTTTATTACCTTTTGGGCTGCAACCAAGACCTTATCCAGAAACCGCAACCATTCGAAAATAAAGAGCGGCCTCTTTGCTGCTGGTATCTGCTGGAGAGCTTCCTCATTCAGGGTCAGGGAATGGGACAACTCCATCATCATGGCTGCAAGAGCCGCCTGCCTAGAAAACCAAAACAAAATATATCATAAATAAAAATTCTGCATATTGCATTGATTATCTTCATAGATTAATGAAATTTCTATTATCAAAAAAATATTTATACAAAAATCCAAAACGGACATTCGTTTATCAAAAGAACCCGGAAAGGACATCATCCCCAACAGATAAGTATTGAAAACGATGTTGTTCAAAATAAAATAAAAATAAACATGTTTCATAATTAAAAATATTATAGAATGATGTGCGCATCATATTTAAGAATATAAATGATCTTTTAAATCCTTTGGTCAATACAGAAAGGGTTGTATGTGTTGAGTAAAGTAAAGAAATGTCAGGTAATCAAGACAATTTGTCTAACATAAAATAGCAAAATATATAAACATTTACAACAAAACAAATTAATTGCTATAACTTATAAGCGTATGTTCGATTTCGGGATTTTTCAGAAAAACAATGTGAAATAAAACTTTTGTAAATGATTTCTTGAAAAATCTCCGCATTGAGTCGACGATTCATTGGCTTGACTCCAAATAAGATTGGGGATCAATTGCATATTTTCATTGTAATTTATCTAACTGACATGAAAGAAGGAACAATAATGTCCTATCAATATTATAATGGAGAATCCATGGCCGCATGGCTAAACCGATGGCACCAGAATGAGTCTAATTGGTGTCCATTATGGTTATTTATTGACTTGGATGTATTGATAACTGATAAACTGAATAGAACTACTTTCTATTAATATTATAATAATTAATAGGTAGATGCCTAATACTGCTGTTACAGGCCGTAAACGGCTCACATAAAAGGCTATTAATTTTGTTAAATAACAATAAATAAGAGCATTTGATAAGAAAACAAATGGATAGGTGTTAATTACGTAATAACGTTAACTATGTAATTAGTTTGCAAATATAATTAGGTGGGTAATTAACTTTTAAATAAAATAACTATATAACAGCTGAAATTGAAAAAAAGCGAGGCTGAAAAAACTAGCAGAAGAGAAAAAGAGATTAAAGCGTATGGTTTCAGAGAGCTTGTTGGCACCTGCTGCTTTACACAGCTTTGATATGCCTGAGAGAGCCTCTGGCATCCACATAATTTTAAAATCAGATCTACTGGTGCAATGCATCAAGTACGATGGATGAGAAGAGCTATTTATTCTTCAAAAAATATTTATATTGCAGTCTTAGTTTAAAATGGGGCTAAGGACAAAGAAACCTTACTAGATGTTTGTTTGTTTATTGTGGTAGTTCATGTAAAGTCCTTGCTTGAATGCTGTTTGGTGTTGAAAGCGCCGAATCAAGACTTGTGTTTTTTTTTTAATATTAAATGGTAACGAAAGAATTGACAAGCTGATTTCCAAAGCGACTTAAAACAAGTTCAGTCAACATTTTGTGATATTTGTCAAAAGAAATAGCCGTCCTTTTAATTTTTATGATAAAAATTGATGAGCAGACCAAAGGGACCACTGTAGAAAATTTACAAAAAAAGAAAACTTTGGTGATTTCGGTAAGAGATATGAACAATCAAAGGAACTGGAACTGGCCTGGCTCTCTATATGTTAGGTAGTAGTGCTCAATTTATTTAATATGTTATACCATGTTCTTTTTATGTATTCTACAAGTAGCCTTAATGTTTAATAGGAAAAAATTTGAGTTATTTTGTATTCGTCAAGAGCAAAGATTTATTTTCACAACTAAAACTTGACAGCACTTTCCTTCAAGAAGGTGTATCTTCGTATAAAGAAATCGTGGCATTTGTGGAAGCTTAAAAAACAGATATCTAGCTTAAAAGCAGTGAATGACACAGCTGAAAGAGCTGATAAACTAATCCAAGGCTTTCATGGTTTGATAACCGCAGACGAAGAATAAAATCAGTTCTTATGACGTTGGGTGCATGAACACAGAAAAATGTACCTAGACTGTAAAAGAGAGAAATTTTAGAGGATATATCGGAATTAATAAATATCAATTTTGTAACTTTTTTTGATAATTATAAGAAATAATCCTTATAAATTTGTGTTTTCATCAATATTTAGCTAACATAGTGGTATTAAGTGATGATCTACAGCTAAATTTAAAAGACGCTTTCAGCAGCTTTTTTCTAAAACTTTGAGGCTCTGTCGGCACGGGTTCCAATCAACGTAGAAAGCTTAAATTCTGTAGTAGGCTAATAAACACAATTAGAGGGTATGCGTTTCAATAACTGAAAAAAAATTTTTTTCGACCAAATAAGGGACACCCTAACCTAGATACATATTACATATGCTGTCGAAAACCGACGTAGAAATCAAAAGAAAGGAAGACTTCTATAATCTTATTTTTACTAACAAGCAAAAATTTAAGCAATGTACATCCATAGTATTATTATAATAGCTTAAATGATTATGTATTACACAAATCCTAATTTTATCTTAGACTAGGTATTGTCTATCCTAAAAGAACTTTCAAAAATTGAAAATAATACAGCGTGTATCTCTTAAAACAAGGAACACAGAACCAATGCACCCATAGATATGCTCATTAAAGGAATATTTTTGTCCTCACAAAACCAAAGCAAACAAGGGGAACAATTTATACATCGTCGGTGGATCTATGAAACCTCCCATGAATCAATTATAACAAAAATGAGATACTGATACCAAATTATTCGTCTTGTCGAGCTATACATAATAGGTATATCCACGGAAAACGTTAATGAAAAAAAAATCTCGTAAGAGCTACATTTCCTTGGATTATTCTTGAAATCTGGCATGTAGGTATTTATAAAATAATTCTTGATTATTTTTCGAATCACGCCAAGAAAGTCAATAAACTACAATTTGTTCTTACACGTTCTTCCTTCCTTTCCTTCCGTTCCTACACACACCTTCCACGTAAAAAATCAGACACGTAGAAAATGTCATCCATCCAAATTGTTTTATTGATCTCCTGTAAAACCTTAATCATTGCACATAGGTGGTTTAATGAATACATCGATATATAATCCATTGGCATTTCTTTGTTTTTTTTTCTTTTGTTTTTCATTTTTCCTGCTGAAACCGTCTTAGCCAAAAGCTGTTATGGTTTCAGTGCAGGGTGATATTTTTAGATTAATAATAATAATATATATTAATACACTCATACTCTTGTAGTTTTTCATGAAACCTTGAATCGTAAGGTTTATAAAAACATATATTTTAATATATTTATAAAAATTACACTTTACTGCATTAAATAGATTTATACAATGATCTAAAATTTGCATATTTTACCAAAAAATAGAGCACAACTCGTGCTTTGAGGGATTATGAGGAAACTATTGAGAAAAAAGCTCACGAGTAAGTTTCATAAATGTTATCCCAGGTTTACTGATGTTCTAAATAACGTTTCCTGTTTCATTTATAAGTTTATCTAAATAAATATATATGTGAAAAAGTTTGCGAGTAGGACAATGATAAATGTAATATCTATCACACACACCTTGGTTTTATGTGTCTAACCTAAATATGGCCGCAAATTATCCTCATTCGGCTTATTTAATTAAAAGGTATCGCCGTTTGAAACGTGCGTTAACCCACACCGCCATCGATTAGTCGTTAAACACACATAAACCACGAAAGTAAAACAGATTTATCAGCGAGAAAATCAAACACAACCCTTCCCACAAACATTAATATCCAGGCTCCGCTTAATAAACACATTTATAATAGTTTAATTTGTTTGTCTATCTGGGCAAAAGATCCAAACTTAAGAAAATTGATAAAGCACACTAACTTATTTCAGAACTAAGCCTTTTTCACTATGACCTAAGCCAGTGTTTCTTAACCTTTCTAGCAAGTCGCACCCCTTTGAATCTGAAAATATATCTCCGCACCCCATTGAAAAGTATGTTTTAATTTTTTAGTCTAGATTTTTTTTTTTTTGTGATAGTTATTGTTCATTAAAAAACATTGTACATTTTATATAAACACAAAACAATATTATTTTATAAATAAATGAAATTTAATCATTTTTATGGTTAGGTAGAGGCTTCTCCCGCACCCCCAAAAATACATTCCCGCACCCCCGGTTAAGAACCACTGACCTAAGCTAACTAGGTACAGATACATTAACACAGTAGCGAATCAAAAAATATTCGTACATTTGAATAATTCTACACATAATTGATCCGACGCTAGTAAGTCAAAAGATACCAAAAACTGAAATTTATAAAATCTAGGTATGATTTTTTTTTAAATGTTAAAATCACTGAAATATTGCTCTAATCCCGATTTAACGTCTACGTTCATAAAAATAGAATTACTGGATAATTCAAGTCTTATAAAAAGGATTTAAGGATATGGCACGTCTCGCGAAATTACGTCAATTTACGAGAATATAATATTAAATAGATCCACAAAAGCTTTATGTTTAGAACATGGACATTCGAATATTATTATTATAATACATGAAAGAGAATAAAAATAAGAAATAACGGTTCAAGATTTTGAAGTATTTTATGGCAACAAAAAGAAACCGTTTGCGAGTAAGACCACCAAAGAGATGGAAAGATAGCTGGTCCTCAGGGTCACAAGAGGGAATCACTTCCGAAACAACAGATCGATGATCTATCACACGAGGAAGAAGAAGAAGAAGAAAAAGAAACCAGAATATTTGCATTACAAGTGTCTTATCAAAGTTAAGTTAGTGTTTCGACTTATATTGGTTGTTTAAAAAAAAATGTTATTCGTCTGTACTGTAGCTACAATGACACTGAGTAATAATAAAGCTAGAGTATGGCTAGATTATTGTCGTGGCAGTGTATAGACTATGACACTTTTAGCGATCATAGTGGTTTGTGTCCAGTATTCTAAGCATTGCGAAGTTAGTTTATTTACAAATAATTATGATTTGATGCGATTCTTACCTCCTAACAGGTTCTGGTGTCAACATGGTGGTTGTAAAGTGCTCGGTGTAGGAATTACTGCGGCACTAAGAACATGGTTAATTCGTTTTATTCCCACGACATTACATTGTTGTAATGACAGTAAATAGTTCACTTTATAGCCTCACAGTTATTACATACATCGCAACGTTGAAAATTATAACATGCTTGATAGTAAAAAAAGAATACCACAAATTTGACAATAAATGATAAGTTTAAAATTTATTACAATAAATACAGAAATAATTTTGTGAATCACACACGGAAAATGATAACTAAAACAAAACACGCGATAAAAGCATACCTGATAGGTATTATTCGTGATATTACATATTTTGCTACAGAAGTGAAAACTTCACGATTGGACGACGCCAAACACATAAAAGAAATCATATTACATATGTATTATAATTGTTATATTGCAATTCAAAGTCAAATGCTATGTCCAACTGTTTGTTTGTTTTATAAACATTTGTAAAACAATAACAATTAAATTTTGTATTTCAAGTCATACAGAAAAATTGTTACCTACTGTGATGATTAATCTAGTTAATCTTTTCAGAATAGTACAGAATATTTGGATATACTTATGAAACGTAGTTTTATGCTTATATATATAATCATAAATTCATACAATTAACATCTACAATTCAGCGATAAGGAGTGCCACCCATCTTGAAAATGTATTTAATAAGCCACATCTGTATACTAGTGATGTAACGAATATTCATATTCGCATTCGCATATTTTAAAGTATTCGCATTCGTATTGGCAAAAAAATATGCGAATGTTTTGCGAATATTATTTAGGTAATAAAGTATCGGATATTCGGTAAAAGTACCGGATACTTACCCGGTACGTTGTAGAAAAAGGTACTGCAAGAAAATATTCTTTAAGAAAACCGAGGAGTTTTGAATTATTTTAAATTCCTATACCATTCTGAAAATTCGGCGACGGGGGGTAGAAATTTTAATGATTGAGCAATATTGTAGAAATCTAAGCAAGTCAATATTCGCTATTAGTATTCGCGAATGTCGTCAACAAATATTCGCATTCGTATTCGCGAATGTCCAAAATCACACATTCGTTACATCACTACTGTATACGGGGTACAATAAATAAAATATTAGCTCACAAAATTTATTCATGGCTGTAAACATGTACACAAGTAGCATCGAATGATCACATTAAATTAGTATAGAAGCATACTTTAATAATACTATGTAGTGATTAGCAAAGTAATTAAATATCTATTTGAATTAATTAAATAGTTACTATTTACAATCTAGGAACAGATTCAGAGCGCAAGGAATGTCGTGGAAAGAGGTGACGCAATTGGCACAGAGACGCTCTGAATGGAAGAGGCTGGTTTCTGCCCTGTGCTCCCGAGAGGAGCGTTGAGGGCGATGATGATGATGATTTACAATCTAACGACTTTTTACGTTCAACGATACATTTTTTTGTCGTTTTAGAACATTGTCTATTAATTTTTGTTACTTTGATACAACAATATCACCACTAACTACGAGTAATAATACTCGCTGTAACAATAAAAATAGGGTTGTTGAGGGTGGGTGACAAATCTAACCGCTGAAATAAGGATGTTTATTGTCCTATATGTGATATTTTACGAATATCTGCTTTTTACAGAACTACTTATGGAAAATAGCAGGAGAACTATTCTTGACCGAGCATACACTCTACAATAAGAACTTCGAATTGATTACAAACTACATTAAAATTGTTTATAATTATAATCTTCTAAGATGGGAGACTTTGCTTAAGAGCAATGAAAATTATTACTGACCCGATCTAAACAATAGATATATAATGCATATTAAACTCGAATAATAAACAATATTGTTTTTACTTTTATTTGAAGTTAATATAATATGTATGTTGTATTGATTTATGAATTTCTATATTATATAAAAAGCTCATGCCGTTTATTGTTTTAATAAATAGATAAATAAGATAAAAACAGCATTTTTTTTTCTTTACTTTTATAAGTTTTGTTCAGACATTGGTGGGGTTATAATACCTCTTATACTTGTGCTAAAATAATAAGAGTACACAACAATAAGAGAAAGATTGAATTAATTTGTGAAATCATTGTGAGTAATTGATCTATGGTGTGCGAGACAGATGGTAAATTGGATGTGCGATCATTTGGAGGAAAATAACGCCTTCAAATTGTAAGTACTTACATAGGAACGTGTTGGAAACGATCTTTCATACAGCACAACACCTCCAACCACAGATGATATACGTACCGTAGTTTCTACGTGAAATATCAAGAATATAAAACAAATAACAAGTTTCATATTGCCTAGTTTGTATTTCTGAAATTTCACGTTTTTGTGTGTGATCCAAATCTTTCAAATATTGATGATTGAATTTTCCCTGCATTTTGTAATATCAAAAAAAAATATGTATGTCACTTATCCTCAAGGACTCAAAAAAAGACGACAATTATATGCAGTTGATCCGATCCACTAACAAGTGGGAAATGTGCCAATCGATAAAATACGCTATCTTGAAAAACATGAATCTGCTGATTTATGTAAAGAGACACATATAATTTAAGTTTGACAAATTTCGCAGATTTACTAAACTTTACTACAACATAAATCAATATGGAGTTTTACAAAATAACAACGTATTTAACGTAGCGATCCTATTACACATACTTGACCCTGTGATATTTGGCACAGCCAGTCAAATGTGGAAAAAATGTGAAATTGAAAGCACAAAATCATTACTATATCCTGTGAATATGTTATAATATGAAATTATTATTTCAGACGTCCTTTATCCACAAACAATAATAATTATGTAGTCCATTAG
The DNA here is from genome assembly GCA_947579605.1 of Athripsodes cinereus. Taxonomy (NCBI): domain Eukaryota; kingdom Metazoa; phylum Arthropoda; class Insecta; order Trichoptera; family Leptoceridae; genus Athripsodes; species Athripsodes cinereus. Next base: position 6,631,741 of record OX388308.1, on the reverse strand, counting down.
GAGTGGTTGGCTGGCCGAAGTCGCTATACAGCCATGAGTGCAGTCACCCGCTTTGAAAGGATTGATATATTCTCTCTCTTTCTCTCTCTCTGATGCATATCTTCAGACTAAATTGTACCTTTCATGATACATATCAAATATAATTCATAAACGTAAATTGAAACATATTTCTCGTAACATACATCATATATTATGTAACTATATAAATAAATATGTAGCATGCACATTAAATTTCACGCTGAAATTGTGTACGAATATTCTGAGAATGAAATAATATTATTAAGGGTAAGTGTTGACCTTACACCTGTTGACAAATGATCAAAATGACATGAGACTTCATCAAGCGATACTCTTCAATATAAAGTTACCAACCATTACTTGTCACTGGTCTGCCAACAAAATACAATATTTATATTTACGCTGAGAGGAATGATGTTACAAATAATAATGAACGTCATTTAGGTATCTCTCTCATATATAACAAATTACCCTTGTAACTCATGGGGCACAATGTGATATTACATTACATTACTGACAGCCCACCAGATACGTGGTGTTGCTATTATTCACATTGGGTATATGCCTCATATAATGGTCCTTCAACCTCTACTCCTAACTCCTAATACAACCTCTAACATTGCTAATATATTTTACTAAAACACCCTATTCACTCTATTAAGATAAATCGTAAACATTCGTCTTATAAACAGATCAAATAAAATTGTGAGTTTGCCTATATCAAAACACTCCGTTGGATCTTACACAAATCACTACAATTTGTGGAATGAGAAAATATTGTAAATATGTTTAGAGGATAGCATGTTAGGTCAATTTAATTCCATCTACTAAAATGGGACTATGAACTTTGGCTGAACAGACATATTGCGTATTTTACACTATTTTATCGTACAAGACGTATCGTACAAGTAACAAGATAAACAATATAAACCTTTTAGACGTACAAAGAAATGTTTGCCGAAGACTATAGTAAGTGCCACTATTATTGCCCATAATATAAAAAGGTTGAAAATGATAGCAATTTATTTACGAAAGAAAAATAACGGTTTGAAAGAGTATGTACTATACTTATTTCAGAAGTTAGATATTAAGATATTAATTGAAATAAGAAAAAAGGTTTAATAGTATGAAAACAGTTATTATTTTTATTTCAATTAATTCAAATACCCTTTATGTGATAGTGCAATTCGTCTCTGAGAAACTACCAATTAAAGTTGTGTCCTCTAAGCCTCTATATTATAAGTATGACTCACGTGATAAAATTACAAATATTATATTTATATACACATATACAAACAAAATATTGTTTGAAGGTCAGGTAAAAAAGTCCTGACTATTAGTAGGTATTTTAATTGTTATTTTAAATTTCCTCTGAAATTATGTTAATTAATAATATTTTACATAATTCTTCAAAGGAAATAGGACTACAAAATTCTTCATATACAATAAAACATGTGCATAGAGAAAATAGTAATAGATACAGATCATGACAATAAACTTAGTGCACGAGTGACTGTAATAGATATAATTATGTCAACCTGCAACATATACGTGTATATCAATACCACATGTAAATAATAACTGTCTCACTACGATACCAGTATATTCAATAAAATCATAATACCAAATACACATATTGTGTGAAAATATATCACAGGGGTGGATAGACAAGAGGCTAGCCGCACTATAGTTCTATTTATTTACATTTTTAACAGGGCTATTATACAACACCCATATTACAAATAAGACCAGCAAAATCTCCTCACTACTAGAACTATGTTAATCAAAGAATCAATCAATAACACGTACATAATTTATTTGTAAAAAAAAGGTGTGAAGGTTTTGACAACTTTGGAAGATTCGTGAATTTTATGAAAGTTATAGAGATAGATTCTTTTCTTACTCGTACAATTTTCAAAAATAAAGATACTAGATCGGTCTGCAATTGACATTTTCGATAATATATATTCATACCCTTTCTATTTAAAAGTATGTAGTGCGGTCATTAAAATAAATGTAAATTGTATTCATTGTGTCAGTGTTCATATAGTACAATTCCATAATGAAATTAAAAAAACAAATGTTTTTCAACTATATTGTAAAATATGAGAATATACCTAGTAGAAAAATAGAAAAAAAACATGTTTTTTTTTAAATTCAAAATGTGTATCGCTTAAATTGGATCAATGATTTTAGTACGAATGTGTTGTGTAAAATTAAAGGTGATCAAAATTATAAACAACTTTTTCACAGTATTATATTAATGATGATGAAAAACTCTTTCCTCAGCGCCGATCAATGGAGTTTCCATTTCAAGAGCGAGGGAAGCTCTATTGAAAGAACGATGTCTTCAGTTTGCTCTTGAATGTAGTTTTAAAATGATTTTTTCGAATATTATTTGAATCACCAAAAATTTGTAAAACAAAACATTCCTGATGCTAATGAAAATATTAGAAACAAAAAACATTATATTGAAATTTTCTGAAAATTGAGAGCAAAATGAGTTGAATTTCCTACCACTGTACGTAATATAAAGCGTTAAACTTGACAATAATATACCTGATGAGTATGTTGGTTGCATGCCACACCAAAATAACACAATACAACTGTAACAACATTATTGCACTATGAAGATATCAGTAGTGTAATGATATAATAAGTGCACTGTCTTATTACATTGATAACAACATCACAAATTGAGAATATACAACAGTGTGCAACATGAAAGACGATGCCAATATGTGACTGAATACTAAAACAATAAACACAAAATCTAAAGGAACGGTAAGGTGCCGGATGTTATGTGTAACTAGAACACCTTATCACAGGAAATGAAACAGGTGTGTGCAAAACTCCAACAAGAAAATATTACCAGGTATTCCCGAGACATAATAAATATAAAACTTTTAACATCTTCAAATCGGCGAAGAGGTTTGACAGTCATTATCAATGTCTTATTTTTTTATGGCACAAGGAGAACAAGCTGTATGTTTTCAAGTTTATTTATTTCACTGCCGACCGTCACGTGAGAGATGCCGTAATGGTATGGATATGGAAATGAAATCAAAATTTTCAAGCCAAACATTATATAAATATTTTGACTATCTCAATCTATCTATCTATAACATGGCGGAATGGCTTATCCCACAAATACGGTAACCAGTAGACCAACCTCATGCAATTGACATGCAAACTGCCCTGTAAGTATAAAAAAATAACACATTCAGGATGGGTTGCATACCTCATCGCTGAAATTAAGATGACACATGTCTCTTTTTTAATACCTGTCTTTTATAACAATATTAATAAAAGCATTCTATCCAAATCTATTAATATAGGTACCCATGTAATCGTCAGAACTTTTTAACATATTCATAAAATCATAACTTCATGGTAGACCTGTCAAAAAAACTGAAAACGTTATAATTCTTTATGCAGACTAATAAAAAACAAGGTAAATTAAAAACTATATATGAAAACGGAATTTCATAAATGTACATAGCTATATAAAAAAATCCAATATTTCCCCAATAGTAAGAAACGCACAAAGCCCTAAAATACAACCGAATTCAAACGACAAAATGCTAATGATTCGAGATAAAACCATAGATACAATGTAATATAGTTTATAAGGTACTGGATACTATCAACTATCGTTTATTGATAAAAAGAATTTTAGTAAGTACGAGAAATAAAACTATGTAAATAGCCGGGTGTATAAAAATTGTTTGCTGTTTCCTATTAGACTTGAGGTGGATTTTTTTCACAAAACGGCGCTTTACAAATCATCCAAATAATAATAATAATAAAATAACATATTTTTTACAGTCCCGTCTTGTTTCTAGAGTCCCGTAAATATCTAAGGGAGACAGGTCTTTCGAAATCGAAAATCTTTCCTATTCTATTAAAAAACGGTAATAGTCTCGATAGAATATGATTTCTATACAACAATAATAATAGGTAATCCTGTATTGTGTTAGAAGTGCTGATAAAGTGCACCTACAAGACACCCGACGGCCCAGACGATCTTCTTTCATAATGTATCATCCTATGACGACGATACCAGAATATTATGAATGTTCTGTATTCTAGTGGCGTATCAGGTCCTTCCAAAGTTGCCTATCACTTATGTTCCTATTTTGTGTATGTAACCCAATATTATTTCAACGTTTCTCATACCTATATAATCACAACGAGGAGTTAAAAAAACAAATATCGAAAATCATTATCATTGTCACGAATCCATTCTACCTCTTCCCAGACGTAAAAAAATAATTCAGGCACTTTACAGAACATTGATTTCTTCTATATAATTAATGGTACCCATGTAGTTCAAATGTACCTACCTACTTTATTACCCACCGCTCGATTAAATAATCGAAAAATAATAGGACTTCGCTTAAACATTAATTTCATTACTAAAATATTATGTAACTACAGGTAAGTTTACTCGTACACTATGTCCAATAGCTATTATTAAAATCTGTATTGACTTATCATTAGTCTAGAAGTACCTACTCTTAAATACCGCACGTATAATTATAATAATTTAACTACTGTATGTTTAAATATCAATTTAAGACAATATTCTATACAAGCGTATGTAACCCGGCATCGCTCGGGTTTAATTAAATAGAAAACCTTGCAAATACATGGGTTAAACCAACAAAATCTTATTGAAAAAAAATGAAGCACATGGATAAAAGAAGTAAAAAGCTCTTCCCAATGAGAAAACTTAATTTTTGACTCCCTACATGCCCATATTTAAGCAACAATAAATAGGTAGGTACCTACATCATAAAAAGCATTGCAAATCTCTACTTAATGAAAAATCTTGAAGTTTGATACCTCATATGCCCATATTTAGGTAAAAAAAAATAGGTAGGTACCTACATCGAAAAAAGTGCTAAAAACCTCTTCCCAATGAAAAATCATGAAGTTTGATACCTCACATGCCCATATTTAGGTAAAAAATAGGTAGGTACCTACATCGAAAAAAGTGCTAAAAACTTCTTCCCAATGAAAAATCTTGAAGTTTGACACCTCACATGCCCACATTTATGTAAAAAAATAATAAGTTGGTACCTACATGGAAAAAAGTACTAAAAACCTCGTCGCGATGAAAAAGCTTGAAGTTAAGAAATCCCACATATTGGTAGGTACCTACATGGAAAAAGTGCTAAAAACCTCTTCCAAATGAAAAATATGTGAGCTCGACACCCCGAACGCTCATATTTTATTTAGAAAAATAGGCGGGTACCTACGTGCAAAAACTACTAAAAACTTCATCTTAATGTAAAAACTCGAAGATTGTCATCCCAAATTTCTATAAGAAAAAAAGGGTAAATATCCCATTTCGCGAAAAAATTGTAGGCACATTAATGTTAAAATATAATTGTCCACATTCGAATTTGTATTTTTGGTTTGCAGTACATAAATGGGTATTTGAGAGATTTGCTATGAAATTAAAAAAAGTCAAGAATAAATTGTCACCTATGTACTCTATATTCCCAAATAAACCTTAAAAAATGGATTATCTGCATCCTTCAATATTCAAGAATATTTAACTATCAAATATTTCATAATGCATGTAAAAAATATTAGGTGAAAATAAATAGGTTCCCACTCATTGAAAAATCATTTAACATTATTTATGGATTTTATAGGTAAAACTATTATTATTCTACAGTATAGTTTTCTATGGTTTCATAATGTCTTCCATTATGAAAATAGCCCAATATGTCAAAAATATGCAATTTTTATTCACGTAATTCAAGAGCTTTTCTCATTAGCAAACACAATATTTTATTACGAAAATAAACCCTAATTATTTAGTTTCAAAATTGTTGTGTTTATTGTTACATCCATTTTGAAATTAATTCAATACACTGAAAAATGTTTGACTGTGAATATTGCTCTTTACTAAACCTTGCATATATTCTTCATACATTTTGTGGCTAATTTTGTGACATTGTCGCATTAAAATTAAAATATCTTTATCAATATGTAAGATATTTTAAATGTTTTTAGCCTTAAACCTGCCCAGAAGATGAGACCTCGTATAGAGTGTATTATTTTACTTCGGTCTTTCCTAATTTCCGAGTACATTAAGGACATACATACATACATACATACATACATACATACGAACGGACTCTAATATTTATGTGTGGATTTAATGTTACTCCTTATAATCACTGAAAAGAAATAAAAATAAGTAACGAAGAATATTTTTATTTTAATTACAGATTTTTATCTCTTTGACAGTTGATTTCGAAGAAAAAAGAATGTGAAGAAACAGTCGAAAAGAGGTACATAGTGACAATGTAAAGATAGAGGAGGGGTCCAAATGGAAGGCGGTGGCAGAGGACAGATTTAAGTGGTGTGCTCATGAAGAGCCCTATATTCAGCAATGGTTGGATGAAGAAGCCAAATAACTGAAACACTTTCTCAATATATTTTAGAGTTTGTCGTTATAATGCTATCGATTAACGAATTGAGATCATATAAGAATTCAGTAACAATATGAACATTCAATGACGTTGAAAAAATATCATTAGTTACATATGAGACAGGGCGCACATGTAAAAAATAATGGAATAATTTGTTTATAGACATTATGCAGGTCTCAGAAATGATAAATCTATCGATATTCATTTAAATACCCTTGGAGTAGGGAGAATATTTTCCGAGCAATATAATATTATTTAAATCCATAAATTCCTCTGTCATATATTTTGATATGAATTACTTAACCAGATATTATTTATATAAAAGAGATGTAAAACACTTTTACTAACAAGGATAAAACGCATCTGATCGTATCATTCAATACACGGAGGAAAGATCGCTATTTACATTAAGTTAAGATATCTAAGAATAAGACATTTAACATCTTCAGTTCAGCGGTCACGTATGCCACCCATCCTGGATGTCTTTATTTTTTTAATGACACAGAAAGGGCAACTCGCATATTTATTACATGCAATTAATCTGCTAACTACTTCAGTTGTGAGAAATGACATGATGGTATAGATCAGGGATAAGGATGGGGCTGCCTCATCGCTGAATTAATTATATTGAATGTCTTTCTGGTGAAGTTTGAATATCTAACTTTGCATATAGCATATATAATTATTTTGGAAGGATTAACTATGTTACAGTTGCGAGACATTTTTTTATAATTTAAAAGTATTTATACGATGCACTTTATGTTACTTGATTTTAATATTCGCGATCGATTTCCGAGTATTATGATCTCTCATCAAATGGCGTAGGTATGCGGAAATAGATCGCGAATATTATAGTCAAGTAGCAAAAAGTACATTGTGTACATATTTTTTAAACAAAAATCACTCGAAAACTTATCAGAAGAGGAAGACCTATTCTTTGCCAGCCACTCTGAAGGCCGGAAACTTTATCCATTCAGCAAGTACGGAAAGATGTAGATTTACTATACACAAATAAAATTAATTAATTTAATATTTTTTGAATTAATGTCTAGGTATGTCCTTGTTTCATTGTTCCGGGAATATCCAGGTGTTTTGTGTAATAATCTTACAAAGTATAATACAGAATCGATTAATTATAATATTTTGACATCACTTTGAAGAAGGATTCCAAATCGATTAGTGTCAGTGAGAGAGGACGACAAAAAAATAGCAGTAACAATACGTTAACGCTGTGTGTACAATTAATATAGAGATATTAATAACAAAAATATTCACTACGTCGCATAAAAAATACTCTACTGACAAAATGGATGATTTCATTATTTGAAAATATAATTGACATAAATCGACCTGCCGTACTTATTACCTACCCTACAAGAGATGCTGCATCAGGTTGTAGGACAACTGACATATTCATCCAAGACATCCAACGCCTTATAAATATAAAAAATATGCTAGTTACATTCTTAAGTGTTTTTTTTCTCCTCATACTACAATAAAATAACTTTAAGATAAGGAACAAGTCGCTTACAAATCTTGAACTGTCTTTTTTTCGAATTTTACACAAAATGTATAAAATATTTTTTGATGTGTATATTTTCACAATCACTTTCCCTTTGTCAGTTATTTTGGAACATTTTTTATAACAGCGTACGACATTAATTTGCTTATATACAGGGTGTATTTGCGTAAAATAATAATTTATGTACCTACTGTAAGTATTCTAGTGTGTATGGGTAATATCGTAATATCCGCTCAGAGCGGAGCTGCGCAGAGAGATTAGAGGAAAGACAGCTTCGGAAGCGAGAGAAGAGAAATAAATCATTGGAAAAGGAATAAACTTTAACAGGGAGAAAATCTATATAATATATTTATAAGAAAATCAATATACCTATAACTATACAACATGCATTTATTTATTTATCTTTATTAATTTCTTGGTTAGTTAGTGATACAAATATAAATAAAAAAAATTAAAACGATAATAACCGGGTTAGTTGGAAGACATCGCATTTTAGCGATAAACTCGCCCTCTGTACATTGAATTTATAATTGTTATTTTTATGCCACTATTTCATTATGTAATATTGTAACCAATGGACAGTGAAAAATAAAATAAATAAATAAATAAATAATAAAAATAATAGTAAAAAAAAAAACAAAGTACAACACGTTCCTATAACATCGATATCACAGCTTATGTAGTGTTCACACTTTGGCGAATATCGCCAGGGCACCTAAATATCGCCAGCCATTTGAACCGTGTGAACAAATGACAGCTAGTCTGAAACGATAAAAACCAATAGAAACGATATCGTCTCGAGTTGACCACCTTCCAACTTTTTCTCTGGTTGAACGATTTGCGCATGCGAAGATGTGCGCGGCGTCTGTAAAAACTTTCTAACCTATACATTTTATAATTTTTCCCGCTTCGTGATAGCTATTATCTTTGTTATTGGTTTGTGGCGTTTGTAACCTTAATTAAAAATAAACACTTCGCGATCTCCATCTCGACGTCCGCCATTTTGAAAACAATGTCAAAATCAAAGCGCATCTGACATCATTTCTATATCGGTGGACTGTGTGAACAGGTGTGACGATCAATGGGCATACGGCGAATTTTGGTTTTTCGCCTGGCGTTATATTTTGAAATTCGCCAAATGTGAACACCCCATTAGAGAATATCCTAGCTAGATAAGATCCTGTCGGCTGAAACTCCGAAATTTAATATCGTTTCTTAGCAACTTTTTATTAGTAAGTGAATGAAAAAAAAAAGTTTGATTGCCAAGCAGTTGGAAGGTTATTAATTAATGTAATTGCAGACAATCGGCATAACGACGAGCTTCATCTATAACAGTTTATACCATGGGTGGGTGGGGAGCATGGGTGACCAACCTTTTCAGCAGTCGGGCCAAATTTTAGAATCTTCAAATACCTACATTTTTTCAAGAAAGCAACGGGTAGGTACTTGTACCGACTATTATATAAAAAAGTGTGCATATGCTTCGCGGGCCACAATCAGGCCACATACGGCCCGCGGGCCGCGGGTTGGCTACCCTTGGTTTACACTAAAATGTCTACAATTAATTCATACTTGATATCATTATAAACGCAATGTATGAAATGCTCAAAATTAAAATAATAACAATAAGCACCAAATCAACTATATGGAAATTATGTACCTATTTATTTTAACTAAATTAATTTATTAATTAGCATTTTAGCGATAAACTCGCCCTCTGTACATTGAATTACATAACTGTTATTTTTATGACACTATTTTATTATGTAATATTGTAACCAATGTACAGTGAAGAAAAAAATAAATATATAAATTCAATATTTATGTGGTTTCAGTTCTATCTTTGTAAAGTGAGGTAAAAAATTCTAACAAATTTTGACGTGGCCGCGTTCTACAACGCGCTATTTTATATTTGAATTTCAGATTTACAAATCTGATTTAGCTAGATTTTCTCCTGTCACAACTGTCTTACCTGTAGAAGAAAAAGATATTTGGCATACGACATACCCGTGTAAATAAATAATGATACACATGATATACAGGGGTACAGGAGAGAAAGAATATAAATCTGCTACAATACTAAACTATACTATACCCTCACGCAGCATCCCAAGTGGGGTAGGCAGAGACGACAAAACGCCATATAGATCTATCCTTTCACACTTCTTCAACGTCCTCTACATTCATATTATTTCTCATACACGCACGTCGATTTCTTTAGAGCATTTGATCTAATTTGAGCGCACAGCTGTCCTTGAGAATTTACATTCTCACACCCCCTCTTTCAGATAAATATAACCTAATTGTTATTCTTTCATCATTCATTCTCTCCATATCTTACAGAAACATCTACTACGCCTCTATTAGGTATTTGTTAAAAGTTTCATTCCACTAAAAACATAACTAAATATGTACGTTATTGAAAATTATGTCCCTATTGATTGCATAATATATTAATTAAATAAACTAATAAATAAATAAAACTTTATTGGCAAAATATTCTGGTGTATACAAGTACAACGTGTTAACAAAACAGACCAAAAGGTTTATCGTATAAAGGATCTCTTCCAGTCAACCCAGAATTAATTAATTAATAACGACAGCAAAATATTGTAAGTTTGAGTGATGCAATATGCAATTTACGTAACATTATATAGATGCAATATCACTCATGTATTGGGTACAATACCAGAAAAGAAGAGAGAGAGAACATTGGGTATATAGATAGATCACACAAATCGAGCTAGTTCCAATCCATAATATATGTCTTGTATGATGGGTACTAACACAACAATTTACACCTAAACCCAGAACAATGATGCTCATTGAAGGAGACTCACCGACCTCCCGGATAACTCAGAACTCTGGGGGCTTGCATTTATCCGATTAAATTTCTTCACTTAAAAATTTGTCCACACGAGTGGGCAGTCTGAAGGGCTGATCGGCCAAAAAAAAGCGCCAGGAAAAAAGTCAATCTTCATTTACCCTGGGTGGGAATCGAACCCGGGACTTTATAATTCAAAAGCAAGCAAGATCGTTACCTTCGTGCCACACCGACTGTCACATAATTGCTATTCAAAAAGATCAAAGATCGTATTATTGATGGTTTAACAGATCCCGTCGCTAGCAGCACATACAAAAGTAGACCGATCATATTTATAGTTTTTAGAGCGTTGAATATAATGTGAAGAATGGATTTGTTCAAGATGAATCGTTCTGCTAAAATAAATATGAATTTTCTGAATAGAATCACCTAGAAAGTTTGCTTCATTCCAGTATTCTCGAAAGAAATCGATTTGACAGTGGATGCCTTTATGATTCAGCAGGGCTACTCTTGACACAATCTAAATACGATCTTAATCTAGTGTTGATCTTGATCATACGACGCACGAAGGGACTATGGTTAAAAACACCGCGCTACCGCTACCGCGCGATAGGTATGCGCGTATTTTTGGCCAATAGTCACTTCGCGCGTCGTATGATTAAGATTAAGATCGTGTTTAGATTTTGTCAAGAGTAACCCTGCTGATTCTCTATTCTAGAGCATCAACTTTACATTCGCATTAGATGATAAAAATTTGGTTGTAAGGATAATTTATCAAATAATAATAAAAAAACAACTGAAAATTTAGTGCTTGTAAGATTTACTGAGATATGAAATCACATTTAAAATCAAATTAAACATCTGCGTACAAGACTTGTAATAATACGAAGCTTGAGGCAAAAATAAAATAAGATGACATAGCTATATGTAGATAGTTATACGTTGTATGGTAATGAATAGGTAGTTTTATAGGTAATGGAAAAACAGAAAGATGATATAGCTTAAAGAAAAGGATAACGTGAATGTCTGATAAGATGGTACATGAGATTGATTCAAAGATTAGTATCTTCCGCTCTTCAGCCTTGGTTAAGTGCCAAGACTCACAGCCATATAGAAGGAATGGGATGACACACACATTGAACAAGCGAAATTTTGTCCTTATGCTGAGTCCAGACGCCTTACAAACTTTGTTAATGTTATTGAAAGCCTGTTACTGAAAGCAACTAAGTTTTGAAAACAAGTGTCTTAGAAGTATTTTGGATGTAAAATGGTATGAACATGTCAAAAATGATGCTGTGCGTCGATGCACCCGGCAGAGATCTGTAATCTCCGTGATACAGGAGAGACGATGGTCCTGACTGGGTCATGTTCTGAGAATGCCCAATGATAGTTGGCCAAAAAGAACACTGTTCTTCCGTCCGCAAGGGTTCCGTCGGCTCGGGCGTCCCTCTTTCTCAATACACCATTCCTATGACAACGACATCAGAGCGCGGGGAATGTCGTGGGAAGAGGTGACGCAATTGGCACAGAGACGCTCTAAATGGAGGAGGCTGGCTTCTGCCCTGTGTTCCCGAGAAGAGCGTTGAGGGCGATGATGTTGATGATGATGGTGCGATTAATTACATAATAGTTTTCTTTATAATACTTATAATTTATTGTAATACTTTTTTACATAAGTAATAATTTTTTATAACATTTACAATTTTTCATAATAGTTTTATATAATATATATAGGTACTACTACTACTACTATACTACTATACCATCACGGCATATCCCACAAGTGGGGTAGCCAGCAGACCAGCTGCATATAAAACATGCAAGCTGACTTCTCCGTGCCAATATAAAATTAAGACATTCAGGATGGGTGGCAAACCTCATCGCCGAATTTAAGATGTAAAATGTCTTATTTTTTCGAACACCTGCCTTTTACAGGACACTCGAAAACTTACGGAGAAGAGTGGGAGACCAATTCTTTACCGGGTGCTCCACGGGATACGGCATTATACGCATTTAGCAAACAAAATATTGATGCTACCTACATTTGTGTGTGACAAATGTATTTCTTTTTAATTCAAATTCAAAAAAAAATTAATATACAAATTAGTTTATTATTAAGCTTTCTATATACTCTCTGGTAAAATAAACATTGCATTTCCCAATTTAAACCCATTTAAATTGGGAAATGCAATGTTTCTTGTTTATTGTTATTATTATTTGTATTTATTTGTATATGCTGTCTGAAGTTTGTAACTGGTTACGAATAAATAAATAAATAAATATAAAATAACACCACCCCTAACCTATCCAAATTTGTTATGCATTGAACGCGTACGAAAAATTAAAATACATAATTTTGGGCTTCAAAACTCCACAAAATTCCAACAGATATTTAGTATCCAAATGAAATACTACATATCAACATAAAAGTAATCTAAAATATCGATGTATATATATGTTCATATTATCTGAAAACATTTCTTTTTTTCAACAACATAATTACAATATTTACTCTTTCATAATTAAGCAGAGCTCGTGCTTTGAGAGATAATTTCATTGATCTGCATATTAAAACACGTGTACATTATGTTCCTGTGATATCTCTCAATAAAATGCACAATCTTGCAAAGCAGTTAAAAATCATTAAAATAATAGACAACGATAAAAATATACATAGTAAATAAAACAATACGTCATGTCTGAAACAAGACTGAACAAGAATTATTGTTCATCAAAGAGATTTAGTGGAATTAAGAACAAATAAACAAATGAGATGGATGCAGTGGAATAGACAAAAAAAATCACGACAGAACAGAACAAAAAGAATTAATGAGATGAATTCAATGGAATAGAGAAGCAAAAAATAAATCAGGACAGAACAGAACGAAAAGAATAAACGAGATAAATGTAGTGGAATAGAGAAGAAAAAATAATAAAGCAGAACAGAACACAGTCAAGAAGCAAAGCAAACATGTGAATCAAACTATAACATCACAATGACAGAAAAGACAACATAATACTATAAACCTTTGATTACTATTCCAACACTACTAGGTATGTAAACGGACATTTCATATTGATACTTTCCGGCCCCTAGACTAAGATAAAGGTAAATAATAATTGTGTTTGTCAAACGCCCATACAAACAGATTTTGTGAAGATTCTGATGAGGGTTAGGAGAAAAATCAAAACGTCACTATGTGGACGTAGAACGTTCATTCTTGTGATTGTACAACAAGATTAATAATTATGAAATATCCAATCACACAGTCCAGAACATAATATAGAGCGTTTTCTTACTATTTGTACAATACAATGTGCAATAAACAATAAAAATAATGAAAAAAAAATACTCATAGACAATTGAATAATTTAAATGAGTGTTAAAAATAAATGGGTCTGTTGAATGACATATTTTTAATGTAATGACATCTTTACCCTAACAAATAAAACTGCGTTGGATCCTAAAATATCTGTGAACACTCTCTGAGGAAAACTCAGAGGAGTCTCCCACTCTTTCCTACAACTTTTCGAGCGAACTTAACAAAAAATACATTAAACATCTTTAATTCAGCGATGAGTTATGCCACCCATCCAGAATGTTTTATTATTTTATTGACAAACAGAGGAGAATTCGTATGTTTATTACAAATGTAGTTACCAGTGAAATATCTGTCATATGATTTATCACTACAAGTAGATACATACTACTTTAGGTAGAGAATGACTCACAATGATTCAGTGTCAAAAAACATTAGCTACTAACAGACAACAGTACGCTTAGTCAACCCCTTCCCTCTAAATTACAAATATAAATACAAATATATCACAAACAAGAACGAACATAACGTTGAATAAAATGAAATAGTATTTGGAAATGAAATAGAGACCATCTTTTAGAATCTTGTAATCTGAAAAAAATTACTCCATAATATTTTTTGCTTATAAGGAAATTATAGAGTAACTGATATCAAGAAGAATAATAAAAAGAAGAATTATTCTAAAATGTGTAAAACTGAATATTTGTATGTGCCCTAAGGGAAACCCTTATAAAGTCCATTTTTACTCTACAATTTTATCTATTTTACGCACTAAACTTGCAACTATCACAAATATTTTAACCACGATATAAAGGAGGACAGATGGGAGTCCAGGCCATTCACAAGGTTTCCGACGATTTTTTTCACAATATAGATACCTACCATTACCATTGCAACAATTACAGAATATCAGGCACATCGAAGGTTGAGGTAGCTCGATTCCCGAAGAATCGCTCTTAAATGGAGGAAGCTTGTTTCTACTCTGTGCTTCAGAGAGGAACGTAAAAGGGCAAAAGAAGAAACAAAATATAGAATATGTTATAATAAGTTAGACCCGTCATTAGACTACAAATTAAATGTCACATTAAAGCAATTTTATTTTCGGAATTTACCTACACCAATTACTAAAAGGAAAATGTAATTTAAACACTAATCATTTCACTATCTCAATACAAACACACGCTTACTATCTCTATACAGTACTATTGTTTTCTCTTTAAATCTTAAAGCTTAGTCATTTAAAATATTAAGTTTTTCATTTGATACTCAATGAATGGTTTCAAATATATTTTGATATTATTTTATTATAGTAGTCCTACTACGTAAACATAAAATGAAAATAAATAAAAGCCGCCTTAGAAACATGGGTATGTTTTAAAAAAAGTGATATCTGAAAATTATAATCTGCTCATCGCCGTATTTTATAAACGAAAACAAAAATAAACAAATCCTCTATATGTGGATATTCTGTCGAGATCAAATCAAAACAAATTCTAAAAACAACATAAATTTTGGAAAACGAACACAATTTTAAAATTCGAATGAAACACATAGAAAATAGAATGGATGTGATAAAATCCTGGTTTAAACTAAAAAAACACCGGTTAATTGATATAAATGCATAAAATGCTGTCAATTTAATAATAACAACAATGTGGAGATCAATACAATAATAATAGAACCGTGAAGTGTCTCTCTGAAACCGAAACGACCGAAGACGAAAACACTCGCCACTTTACTGAAGTGAAATGTGACGTAGCAATATTCTCCACCACCGATGCTACGGGCTACCTGCTGCCTCCCTTATTTCAGATGCTTTTCCATTCTCATCCTTTATATTTCCCAGGGGATATAAAAGAAAAAATATCCTAACACGAGCCAGAATGTGTATATATTATTTATTTTCATAAAACAAAACGAATTATCGTTTACAAAATATGAAAATGGTAAATTGTAATGGTACAACTAAGACGCATCATTCAGCATTGAAGTAAAATAATTTACAACACTTCTTTTACTCCGGGAAGAGCACTTCAAGATTGAGTAGGAAAATTGTAATTCGTACTTAAAAACTCTCATACGTCGTATAAAACATCGTGTACCTACCAATTCAATTTTCCAATAGGTAAAAATCAATTAAATCTGAAATTAGTACACATAAGTAAAGTACAAGTCGACTTAATTTCAAGTGAACTACATAAGTACAACTAAGACGTACTCCAACTTCACTACAAAAGCATATTGCTTATTGTGAAGGTGTTTGTCAAGTATTTCAGTTTATATAATAATAATAATAATAACGGAGAGTATTTATAGCGCCATCTTCGTGCCATAGCACCTCGAGGTATTATATCAAACTCTGAATCATACTTCTAAAAAGTTTTATAGTCGATAAACTTCAAATTCTCAAAACTATAAAATTTATTTATTTATTTATTTTATTCTTCTTGCACATCATCATTCATATAACAAATAAAATAGGGCAATATACACAGGAAAAAATGTGATGATGTGCAGTGGCGAGATTATCACTATATAGTGATTTCTTCCATCTAACCACGCGGTAGCAGTGTCAGTGGCTGAAAAGTGTCAGACACTTTTCAGCATTATGCAACCTGACAAGTCTGCGTACGATTAGTCACACAAAAACGTAACAGTCTAATGCCGGGAAAAAAAATCATCTATCCACTATCCAGATACTGTATATTACACAGGATATCAAAGGATGAGACTCAAATCGCAGGTTCAAAATACCAGCATTGTGCCTGAAATTTCTGGGTTCAAAACTTTCTAACGATGTTACTAATAATTTTATTTATGTGCGAAGTATTATAATCCGATCAAAATTGTCCCCGAAGAAAAAAACACAAGAAGACAGCCAGAAGAGAATAAATATAACTGTTGAAATGAAACATAAAATCATTGAAAAGCGAGAACAAGATGTGAGCGTGGCATATCTAGCGCGCACATACTATCGGTCAACATCAACAATCTGCACTATTCTCAAGAACAAAGATAAAATTAAGAAGATGGATGCTTCAAAGGGAGTGTCAAGAATGTCTACGAAACGGTTAGTTTTCTAATTAAAAATGGTATGTTAATTGTCATAAATTCGCATTTTTTTTACATAGGTACGTTTTTTTCCTAATCTAAATTGTATTACAAGTTGTTACATTCTTTTACAAGTAATTTTATTTGAATAAACGTTAATAAAAAAAATCATTAAATACTCCAAGAATACTTATTTTTCGGCATGGAACGCATTATTGTATTTTACATTGATTTCTATAGAAAAAAATGTTTCGCATAACGAGTAAGAGTCTGGAACGAATTAAACTCGTTATGAGAGGTTCCACTGTATTGTTATTTTTGTAGCACTCCATTAAATACTCTAGCAACACTATAGTAAGACGCGATCCGCGCGCCGCTACCAGCGCGCAGATAAGTGACAGTCGGCAGCCATTTTTGAAAGGTTATAATATTGTTGGTGGCGAACGTTCGTTTTGTCTAGTTTTCTGATAATAATTTTCTGATATTTCACTCAGTTTATTTAACAAAGTCTACCAAATTAAGTTGTGAATCACCTTATATTTCTTAAAAGCCTCGATTATCACGATGAGCGCCCAAAACAGTCCTGCAAACTTGCAAAGGAATTTTGATATTGATAAAATTTACATATGGATTAACGAATTATGCCATCCAGATACCAGAGAGAACGCGTTACTGGAATTGAGTAAAAAAAGGGAATCTGTCCCCGAATTAGCGCCAATACTGTGGCATAGCTTTGGCACAATCGCCGCATTACTTCAAGAGATTACAAACATATATGTGGCAATGGTTCCTCCAACTTT
Organism: Athripsodes cinereus; assembly: GCA_947579605.1. NCBI lineage: Eukaryota > Metazoa > Arthropoda > Insecta > Trichoptera > Leptoceridae > Athripsodes > Athripsodes cinereus. The sequence goes on along the minus strand of OX388308.1, from coordinate 6,613,754 downwards.
GACTGCTCATCAAAGTAACCGAGTTTGCAATGCTCTAGCTTTAATGCAGTGTGTGGCATCGCATCCAGAAACCAGGACCTCGTTTCTGTCGGCACACATTCCGCTTTTCTTATATCCATTCCTGCACACAGTCTCCAAAACAAGACCATTTGAATATCTGCGTTTAACCAGCCTCGGAGTTATCGGAGCACTTGTGAAAACAGATGAGCAAGAAGTTATCACATTCTTACTTGCTACTGAAATCATACCCTTGTGTCTTAGAATCATGGAGAACGGTTCAGAGTTATCAAAAACAGTTGCAACATTTATTTTGCAAAAGATATTACTAGATGACAGTGGCCTAAGTTACATATGTCAAACATATGATAGATTTTCACATGTGGCAATGATTCTGGGGAAAATGGTGCTATCTTTGGCAAAAGATCCATCAGCCAGGCTATTAAAACACGTGGTGAGATGTTATTTGCGCCTGTCAGACAACCCTCGTGCCAGAGAAGCTCTACGTCAATGTTTGCCTGATCAACTACGTGACAATACTTTCTCTGCTTGTCTACAAGAGGATAAATCAACGAAACACTGGCTGCAGCAGCTTATTAAAAATTTGGAGGCACAACAACCCTCAGCTAGTCCAGCTCAATAGCAACTCATGAAAATGTTCAACAACATGATTTAAATCACAAAATGATTTGAGTCATTTAACTATGTGATGATATTTATCTTTGTAATAAGAAACCATCTGAATGTTATTATCTCTCAATTTATGACCAAATACTAAATTATGACACTGCTAGACTAATGGTGTATTCTAGTAATGATAATGAAATCAATTTTTCTTTACAAACGTTTTAGTTTTTCTTTATCCTGTCAATTCATTCTTTAATCAGTTTATTGTTCATTGAATTTATTTTCATCTATCTGTTTTAATCTTTTTTATAATTTAATATTTTATTTCGATGGCAACATGTAAATAATTATGTAAATTTTTTTCTAATATTTAGAGTTTAGTTAATATCTGTAATAAATAAGAATAATTTCTATGATTAATAAATTAATAAAATTGTGTTAATATTTTTGAATCAAACTTTCATTTGACACTACTCAAATTTATTGTTTTTATATTTCAAAGTTATACTACTTACAGATTCAGGAATGCTGCTTGAATTCAAATACAAAAATACCCATGTAATAAAATTATGCCTAGGAAACAAAAATATGGAGTACTCAAGATACTAATTTATTTTTGTCAAATATTTTGATGTGTGTTGAGTGTTTTTAAAGCATGCTAAAACATGTATTATGTCTATCGTTTTGTACACTGGAACACATAAATTATTATCTAAATTTATACATATTTTTTTAATTCTTGTAATTTATATTTCTAATTAACCTTACCTAATGTATATTTACAATATTTCAATACAAAGATTTTAAGCTTTCAATTAGTCCAGTGTAATGTGTAGATAGATAATTATACTAAAAGTGTCATTGGAGAGCAATCAATGTACAAAATAATTATCGAGAAGTGTATGTTAAAATTACAGAATATGTTTTTTTAATACCAATTTATTGTTTTGAAATGTGCTCCAACATATAATATTCGTCGATGCATATTGAAAATGAGGTATGTGCGAACATATTTATTTAGGCATACTCTTTAAAAACTGTTTATTGGGGCATTAAAATTGTTTTTTGGACTTTTTATTGGCATGTGGTATTGTTCATAAAATATTAAATTTTAATATTTGATACTTAGAATCACTTTATAAAATGGTTGCAATAAGCAGTTTATTCTAGAAATGTCAAAACATTTATAAATTTACATACTCCATTTTGAATATGCAACGACAATATAGAGAATGTTCAGCAAATAGTGTATATATAAGGGACCATTTGGAACATCTTATGGTTACTCAAAATATATACAAGAGGTCACATTTTTGGGATTTAAAATAAATGATATACAGCATGTGTGTAAAACATCTCTAGAAAAAAATAAAAATACTCCAGAGATGTTTTTAGGGGATTTGTAGAACACAATCTCTTTCCTTAATATTCTTAAATGCTTCCTAAACATTATTTTTGTTCGCCCTTATCTCTTTTTTTGTGATTTAGAATCAATAACTTTTTGATAATAATAAAGTTTAGTCGAATCTTGTACATATATAAATAAAAAAGATATGGTAAACAGGTAAAATTTTGAGAATAAGTTTTTTTAAACCCTAAAAAAAATGTGACACGCTGTATACATTCTGAGTATCCACAAGATGTTCCAAATGGTCCCCTTTATTTACCCTATTAGTTTGTCTTATGTTCTTGAAATATAGAATAAATTTATAGTATGCCATGGAATTCAATTTTTAGTTTAACGCAATACATAAATGTTTAATCGAATTAGATACATAATTTTTCTTGTTTCTTCTACAGTTGCGGCATACAGATAGCTGGATGCAAACGTCAATCATCAAGCAAAAATCTTAAATCTTTTGGCGACAATTCGGAGCGTTCTCCGAAGAAAGATTCGAATTAAAGCCTTCGTTACGTCTCATGGATGGCTAACAAAGGCATTCATTCGAATATTTCTTCGGAGAATGCTCCAAATTGTTGCTGAAAGATTTAAGATTTTTGCTTGATGCTTGATGATTGACGTTCGCATCCAGCTGTCTGTACGCCGCCAGTTACTACTTCATTTGGATAACTCTTAAATATTCCATAATTTTCATTGCATATTGATTATTGACTAAAAAAGAGAATTTAAATTTTTACAAGTTAACATTTCTGAGTAGTGAAACAGTACCTTGTAATCATGTACATCATTTCTTCAAAATTTCTTTCTGACCATGATAAATTTTGTGCTAAGTTAAATTGATTGTAAAGTAGTATTATTATTGTTTGTTTTTTAATATTATTTTTCTATTAAATTAAGTACATTAATGTATCTATAAAATATAATAAATATTATTCTATCAAGTGTGTTTTACAATTTGGCATATAGATCTTAAGAGGCGTTCACATTTGTTCACTTTCAGTGATCACTCCGGATGATCCACCAAGATGAAAAGGTGTGAACGGGCGTTTCATCAATAGTGATCACTAGCGATGACGAATGAAAGCGATTTCTACCCGACATAATTTCGATGAAAGGTCCTTTCACTGAAACGACCATAAACAAGTTTTATATATGAATTTGTATTGAAAGTCAGAATCGTGTACAAAATTATCATGCTGTCGAGAATTATATTCACTTGTTTCAATTTTGAATAAATGTTATTTTTCATTTTTTTAATTATTTTTTTACGTAAATACGTCAAACTACATACAACACGACCGTGAGTGTTGACATGGCAGTGAAAGCATAGGATGAACAAGTGTGAACAGATGTGTTCACTTTCGATGAACAGGTTTGACCCTGACACTCTGGATGATCATCCAATGTGAATGCTACTTTAGAGAGAATTATATTTTATTAGTCTGTCCATTTATCAAATAACATATTTAACAGCTTCAACTCAACAATGAGGTACGGCATCCATCATGAATATTTCAATTTTTTATTAACACGGAGAAGACGACCTGGATGTTTACTACATGCAGCAGTTTACTGGTAACCCTACTTATGTAAATATATACAAAATTTAAACAAGTCAATATTTTATGGAATAGGGCAAAATAGTTGCATAGAAAATGCATTTAATAAAATTTATAAGTTCTATTAGAAAATGATATAGGATAAAAATATATTATAAATAGGATTTATTAAGTTTAGGTGAAGGCATTAAAACTTTGATTATTTTTATGTAAATATGTAATATATTATCTGGAGAATAACAATCCGGTGTAATATTGTGGTTTTATTAAGCACAAAATGTGACATGTCACAAGCTCACAAGTACTCAAATTTGTACATTTGACTGATTTATGGGTAGTCTGGTGTTTTTTATACAAAAGAAAATTTATTGACACTCATTTCATTATCATTTCTTGGGTGAAAAGCTATATAATAACATGAATATAAGTAGAAAATTCATATTTTTATTTTGAAAAGTTAACCTCTCCCTATAAATAAACAAAAGAGCTGTAAACATGCTCAGAGGAAGTGAATAAATTATAACTTCAGCTCATTACTATAAGATTATGGTGCAAAAGTATGTATCAAAAACACTATGTGCAATTCTAAAAACATTTTGCAGTTTGATATTATTGCATTATCCTTTGTTGACCAACTGTCGTTACGGGCACTTAAATCACATTCTAAGATATTTTGAGGAACAATTAATACAAAATTGTCACTATGAATCACCTTCCACTAATAATATTTCCTTTCGCGAACACCTACGACCATGGTCCAAGAATATGAATACAATAATTATGTAAATATTCATTGTTCTTATTTACCATTTTCTAAGTAGACAAACTGGGATAGTGTTATTTGCACATTAAATATTACCACTGGTAAGCGATATTGCACTGAGAAAAGTTCTTCATTCTTTGACACGACGAAAATATTGGAAATTATCATGGCTTTTTAAATAGAATCTGTTGAAGCGTGGATAACAAAGTATTAAAAATTATGGATTGTACATAAATATTGCATTTACCTTCAAATATCTGTGAAATCCTCAAATCCCTGTGGATCCACTGCAATGTTTCAAAAAAGAACTATAAAAACTTCCAAAATATGAATAGGATACCACCGACAGACTTCAACTCCCAATCATAGATAAAGTTGATTTATTATTCTGCATTTATTCTGTGATGTCAATGAAATATCCATAGACAAAAGAAATAAATGGATGAATCCATAGATTTATTGAATAACAAGACTACGCAGACTGAACCCATCCATACCAAAACAGTGCCATGTGAGATAGCAACCATTTATCATATTCTATAGAACAGTGGTTCCCAAAGTTGACTGGGCTAACCCATCTAACAAAAATTTCCAATCTTGGGACCCACCTTTTAGCTGTCTTAGAGAAAAGAGGTCAGAAATTTTGGTAATGCTCAGATTCTCTAGTAGCGAGTCATGGAACTACTAACTTAATGCTCAGGGCCCACTCAATATTCGCTCGCGACCCATAGTTTGGGAAACACTGCCATAGAAAGTATAAAAATATTGTCTGCGGAGTCCCCTCCCCCGTATCTTTTAATAAAAGGTGGGATTTCATAAAACCTCACATAAATAAGACAATAATGTCCACAATTCAGCAACGAGGTCGAGGCGTGCCACCCATTTTGTCTATATTTTTAGTGATATGGAGAACACAATCTTCATGTTCATTACTTGCAGTTAGTCCGCTGGTTACCCCACGGACACTATATATACCTATAATTGATTCCTGGGATAATCACTATTCAAGCTAATTTTCCTAAATCACTTGCAAAGGAATGGATGGCCTCGAGACAACTAGAATTCTAGCTAATATACTGAGGCCACATTATAATTTATAATACATAATCCCTCCCTAACCCCCCTTAAAAGTGTATTATGTTCAAAATCAAAATTAACCCAGACATTCCTGAAAAAATTTTTTTTTGGATGGTCCTGATTTTTTAATATGTGGTAGTTGTATATGTAAAAATGTAGTAAAAAATAAAAAAAAAAAATTTCAATTTTAAAAGTTTTATTGAAAAATATTTAGTGTTCGTTTAAACGTACAATAGGAACATACACCACCTAAATATGAGTATATGAAAAAAATACAAAATCTTTGAAAATTTTGATTTATTTGTATTATTATATTTCCAGTGATTCGCCAACAGGCAAAGTGTATATACAGAGTGTCCCAAGAAGAAAGGTCAGGCGGAAGTCTTGAGATAGAGCACCCTTGCGGCTATCAAAATACTCCAATATATGTACCTACCGCGATGTTTTTGAGTTTTTGAGCAAATTTTTTTCGTATTTTTTGTAAAACTTACAAGACATAATTAGTCATCACACCACATCTTCTTGTCCTAGTTGGGTCGGGGGCCCATTGCGCCAAGGTAACTCCTCCAGAGATCCCTGTCCACCGCTGTTTCCAGGACATCTGGCCACTCCAAACCAAGTCACACGTGTTCGACACCAGCTGCCTTTGCCAACTTCTTCTAGAGTGGCCCGCTGGTCTTCTGCCCTCTCCTATAGCCTCCAAAGATCTAACTAGTAATATGTCTTCCGGCACGCGGAGCACGTGACCAAGCCATCGCAACTGTGATCTCTCTATAAGCAGGAATATTGGTTCCACCTTGAGAGCCTCACGAACATACGTATACCTTATACGGTCTCTCAATGATTCCTCAACCACTCTCCAGAGGAACCGCATTTCCGCTGCCTGTAACCTTGATCTCACGCTCTCCATGAGTATCCAAATCTGAGGATAGGCCGGTATATTTTCTTAAATATGGTCATTTTCGTCCTTTGGGTCAGCTCAGATATACGTATTATTGGGTTTCTTAAGGCTTTCAGCACATTTCCTGCCGACACAATCCTCTTGTCTATGCATGTTCTTTGTCGACATTTCATTTTAATCTGTATTGTAATCGCATGGATTGTCGGGTGGAAGCATAAATATGTACATCACATCCTTCACTTGCTGTATCATCCAGTTCAAGTATAGTCAATATTTCATTAACAGCCAATGTAGACGTAAGTAAAAAAAAAATTGAGAATCAAAAATGTAAATGAAATATGATTGCGACTGTACACATATACTTGGATATTAGTATTGACAAAATAGACTGATATATCCATATTATATTATGACAATTAGTACTACAGAGGTCATGGGTATGTTCCTGTTGTAGGATTAAACGTACACTAATTTTTGGATGGTGATAAGTATTGCAAATTAAAAATAATTTGATATTTAAATTCGCACTATCAATAATTGCATATTTTAATATAAGGACATCATAATAATAATTAAAATATTTTAAGATAAATAAGCTTTCTCGACCTGAAGATGGTAGTGACATTGTTATAAAATAAATTGCTGAGTACAAATCTCTAAAACACGCCCACTTATTCCAACTGACATTAAACTAATTGATGTTATAAAATATGTGTCTCTTATGCAGCTAAACTAGGAAAATCATCCCTATTTTTTGCACTAAAGCAGAAACATCACGTGAACAAGCGATCGACAAGTGTTCGATAAAATGTACAGCCGGCTTATCTGTGTTAAAAAGAAAATACCCACAGTATGTATAAAGTATGTATTTATTTATATATATCCTAATCTAATAATTATTATACATTCTAGCAATTAATATTAACATTACAAAAGATCAAAAATATTATAAAATCATATAATTACTTCAATCAAACAATGTTACACTGAAACATTAAATTTAAATGTTACAAACATTGCTAGCCAGTTAAAAAGTAAATGGGAAGAGAAAGACACAAGTTGTTTTAAGAATTCTAGAAACACAGAGATTGTGATATTAGTGAATGTATTTATTAAGACAAGCATTTGATAAATAAACAATACAAATGTATAAATACACACAAATCTTAATTAAAATGTGCCAATACAAGTTAATAATAATTAGGATTACAAATATTTCTGCACTTCCAACATAATTATATTAAAATATTCACAGCAAACTTAGTTAGAGAAATAATATATAAAATTATAACACAATTGTGAGTGAATGTTTGATTATTGAGACTTCACTACTATTCACATAGTGGCGTAATCAAACATTACTAAATATATTACAGAGTAAAATACTTGTATACAAAATAAGGAGTTGAATAAATAATACTGAGTATTCAGAGTTGTAATGTGGTACAAAATAAATACAGAGGAGATATTACATTTACACATTGACTTACTTGCACAGAGACTACAATGGAGATCAGTTCAATATAAATCAATAATAAATTAATTCTATAATGAATCAAATAATTAGGTATCGATTAATTGCATGTTAATGTACAAAATTAATTTCATATCAAACTAAGTACTGTTCTGTCTATGTGATGATTTACACAACATAATCAAAGCAACTTGTAACTCCAAAAATTCAGCGACCACACATCATTCCAATGGCTAATCCGGCAACAAACGATGCAATGAAAACGTGAGTTTCGGTAGCTCGGTAATATTCATCTCCATTGACATTATGGTACCACTTCTTAGCTTTCAGTTGCTTCTTCTTTAGAAGATCCTCTGCCTTATCCAGTTTTCTGTCCACGTAGCGTTCTGCCTGTAATTTGAGGAAACTAATAACTAATAAATATTTTAATACCTAGATTTAGACAAGTCTCCAATTCCTTTGCTTTTTTTCTAGAGGTCATTCATAGAAATTCATTCAAATTGTCACTGTATATTTAAAATGGCACATGTAAACATATTAATGTTTTGACATTTTTAGAATAAACTGTTTATTATGACACAAAACTATTTTTCAAAGTGGTTCTTAGTACCAAATATTAAAATTTAATACTTTATGAATAATGTCAGAAGGCAATAAAAAGTTCAAACAATTTTAATACCCTAACGAACAATTTTTTAAGAGCTTAAGAGCATGTCTAAATAAAGATATTAGCTGGATACACACGTAAAGATTTATCTGTACAATTAGAACAATATATATCTGATTTGTCAAATCTTAGAGATAAATTTGCAGGTTAGTGTTGTCTATAAAAACTGAAAGATCAACGATAAATTGGTTATGAATAGTGACAGATAAATTGGCCCATTTTATCTGTGATGCAATACTGTTCAGCATACAATCATGTACCAAATTAACTGACCGACAAATTGGTGACACAAAATCGCTTAGATAAATTTGCTTGTTAGTGTCAAAAGACCGATTTATCTTAACGATATTTTAAACCAATTTATCTGCCGATTTATTGGTACGATTTATCGGTGAGATTTATCTTTACGTGTGTATCCAGCTAATAACGTATGCGTTATTATAAATATAAAATGACGATATATTTAAGATTGCCATCCATTTATCGTAATACATGTGGATAGACAAAATGAATATTTAATAGATAAATTATAATTTTCACATAAACAATACTTTTATGTTGTCCAATAATAATAAGTTTTAATATGACTCACTTTATCAAGCCACGATGGTGAACTGCCTGTAGCTTCTTTCTCAATCTTATCAGCAATCTTGTCTACTCTCTTGTTAATCTTCTCCCAGTTAATATCAATATATCCCTTTTGCTGAGCGTAGTGCAATCCAAATGCCCCGGCACCCAAACCAATGCCACTCACTTTGCCACCGCGCATTCCAATGAAGCCTGCAAGCCTGAAATTAAAATATATGCAACAAAGCATCAGTACCTTACTCTTAATAATCCTGCTTTCTATATGGTCTTCATGGATTCACTTTTTTGTTTTTCTAATATACTTTGCATATGTGAAACAAAATCAGTAAGTAGATTATCTGGCATATTTTCACAATCTGGATAAAAGGCAAAGAGAATAGAATACAATATAGATCTATCCTTCCTTACACACTTCTTTAGCTTCTTCTACATTTATACAATTTCTCATGCAAGTCTGTCGATTTCTCTTACTCAACTCCCGGCCATTCTTGAGAATTTGATCCAGGTGTGATTGTTACATGTTGTTCTTGGATGGCCACGCTTCTTTACAACTCCTCATTGGGATAATTATATCCTCTTTGTCATCCTTTCCTTATCCATTTGTTCCACCATGTCCAAACCATCATAACTTATTTACATGCATCCACAACACTCTTATTGCATCAGCTCATTCTTCCAATACCCTAATTCCACACTCTCTCAATTCCACAATGTTTTTATAAACTGTTCTTCTCAACAATCCCATCTCCACTGCACTTATTCCACTTTGTTGTTCTCCTTCAAACACGTCCTGTATACATAAGTAGCAGTACCAGAATGGTATTGTTCACTCAAGCACCCGCCATTTTAACTTTTTCAATGTCCCTATTGGGTCTTCCATCCCTTGCTATCAAATTTCTCTTTATTTCTGCTAAAAGTTAAGAGATTAAAATGAGTTTAAATAATAAATAGTTGAGAATAACAAAAATTAGGAAAAAATCAGGTTTTATAATTATGTTTGTTGCTTGTTTTGTGTTGCAAAGTGAATTAGAGTCAGTTGGGGTAACTGTAGAGTAGATATATATATACAGGGTCAAAATATTTATTTGGATAATTCTTAGAGAGGGTAGCATAAATATAAGCATCCAATTTCTAAAAATAATAATAAAGGATCTAGTATTTATTTATTATTATTATTAGAAAAGATTATTTTACTTTGGAGAAGTGTGAATGACATTTTTTATTAGACAGTCTAGTTATGCAGCCAGTTTGGTAACTGCACAAACAAATAATAAAGGATCTAGTATTTATTTATTATTATTATTAGAAAAGATTATTTTACTTTGGAGAAGTGTGAATGACATTTTTTATTAGACAGTCTAGTTATGCAGCCAGTTTGGTAACTGCACAAACAAAGCAATTATTACTGATCCTACTTGTGCATAAAATGTAGCTAAATAGTTGGCCAATATTATGGCAAAGATAAAAGGTGCCAATATACAGCCCTGCCGGACTCCAGTGGTGATCCTGAAGGTGTCAGTTGGACCACTTGATGTTCTGACAGAACATTCAGAGTCCATATGCAGGGCTTTGATCATGGTTACCACCTTGGGCGGGATGCCAGACGCGGCCAGTATTTTCCATATGGTTGGTCTGTGGGGGCTGTCAAAAGCTTTTTCGTAGTCAATGAAGCAACATGCAAGCGGTGAGTTGAACTCTTGCGACTGTTGGAGTACACATCTGGCACAAAAAATTGCGTCCGAACAGGACTTGCCAGGTACAAACCCGCATTGTTGCTTTCTCAGAGATGCCAACACTGGTTTTTGAATGCGACTCAATATGATTTGTGAGAGAACTTTACCGGGCACACTAAGTAGTGTGATGCCACGGTAATTTCCGCATTCCAGTGGGTTTCCCTTCTTGAAAAGTGTCACGATGGATCCATTTCTCCAATCTTTCGGGCAGAGCTCCTCATTCCACACCTTGTTAAAGAGATGGTACAGTGGGTGGATAAGCGCATTCATGCCACACTTAAGGAGCTCTGCGTGGATTCCATCCTCACCTGGGGCCTTGTTGTTTTTTAGCCTTTTTACAGCTGCCTCAATCTCCTCATGTGTTGGGGGGGTTTCGGCTATCCCAGATACCTGTGTATTGGCACCTTTTATCTTTGCCATAATTATGGACTACCTGCTCAGAAAATCTATTCTAGGCCCTGGCGGTGTGCCTTTATCACAGCGTGAAAACAGTGAGACGTCTGTGGGAGTGCTGCACGATCTTGAATATGCGGATGATCTAGCCCTTTTTGATACATCTGTGGACGGATTACAGTGCAACGCTAATGCTCTTTATGAAAATTCTTTGCGCCTTGGCCTTCGTATCAACGCTGGTAAAACGGAGTACATATGTAATAGTACATGCACGAGTACTCACACCCCACTAATGGTTGGCAATTCCCAAATATCTCAGGTTAGTAAATTCAGGTACCTGGGAGCAACCATAACGCCAGAGGGTGATCTCCGGTCGGAATTACCAATCCGCATAGGAGCAGCTAGCGGGGCTTTCAACAACATGAACAAAGTTTGGAAAGCGTCTGGACTCAGCATCAGGACAAAATGTCGCTTGTTCAATGCGTGCATCATCCCAATCCTTCTATATGGCTGCGAGTCTTGGCACTTAACCAAGGCTCAAGAGCGGAAGATACTAAGCTTTGAAAACAAGTGTCTTAGAAGGATTTTGGATGTCAGATGGTATGAACATGTTACAAATGATGCTGTGCGCCGGCGCACCCAGCAGAGACCTGTAATCTCCGTAATACAAGAGAGACGATGGTCCTGGCTGGGACATGTTTTGAGAATGCCCAATGATAGTTGGCCAAAAAGAGCACTGTTCTTCTGTCCGCAGGGGTTCCGTAGGCCCGGGCGTCCCTCTTTCACAATACACCGTTCCTATGACAACGATATCAGAGCGCAAGGAATGTCGTGGGAAGAGGTGACGCAATTAGCACAGAGACGCTCTGCATGGAGGAGGCTGGTTTCTGCCCTGTGCTCCCGAGAGGAGCGTTGAGGGCGATGATGATGATGATGAAATAGTTGGCACCATGCGCAATAAAAGCCTCATCTCCCTGGAGCGAAACAACATAAATACTATACTGTCATTATTCTTAATACATATTATATTTATATATATCCAAACGCAGTATTTAAAAATATTTCAACATCATCCTTCACAGATATGATGAATCGATCGATGACAATGACGCAAGAAAGCAAATATGTATTTATAGTGCATATTATGATCTCAATGGCATACTTCAAACAATAGTGGGAATGTCACTGTATTGTAATATACTAGCGGATGATATATTATAAATACATTAATGTGAACTTACCATCCTGAAAAAGTTCCGAATATTACTTGATAAGTTGCAGCCTCCCATCCAATCTCTCTGACGGCTTTATCTAAAATTTTCTTTGTGTCTTCCACTATCTTATCCACATCCGCTTTCTCGCTTGTTTCAGGAGTCTTTCGTTTACTCATCGTTCGTTTTATTTATGTTCTGAAATTCAATAAGAAGTATTTTAATCACAAAATGAAAATACAAGTTTCATAACATTGTACTCCACTATACAAAATCACAAACCAAAATTGCGCAGCACCACAGATATTATGAACACTTTTCCAAAAATTATTATGGAATAGTATTGTTCAGAATCTGAATATTCGTTCTTATGTATTCGTTCTTCAACTTAACTCGAAGAACTAAATCCTCAATGCCAAATCTGTTCGGTCTTTTTCGTTCTTTTGGGAAAAATTACATTAAAGTACTATATTTTCAAAGAAACTAAGGTTTAACATCGCGTGGCAAATAAACACGAACGAGATTTAAATCTTCGTGTGTGTTTTTTTTTGGAAAAAAAAACCTTAAGATACTCTATTTTCAAAGATACTAAGGTTTCATATTGCGTGTCAAACGTTGAGAACGAGATTCTTGGATTTAAATCTACGTGTTATTATTTTGGAAAAAACGCCATTGGAGTATTCTATTTTCAAAGGAATTAAGGTTTTATATCGCGTGTCAAATGTAACAAACATGATTCAAAGATTTAAATCTTCGTGTCGTCTTTTGGGAAAAAGGCCTTTAAAATACTTTATTTTCAAAGAGACTAAGGTGAAAATCGCGTGACAAATTCCACGAACGAGAACGAATGTTAAGAACGAATTGTTTTGAAGAACGATGTCTCAAGTACCGATTCCTGAGAAAGAACTGGATTTACCAATACTATTATGGAAAGATTGCGGACTCACATAGGAAGGTATGCAAACTACTCACATTTGGATAAACTAAAAGAGAGAGAAGATATTTAGAAGGAGTTCCACCTATACAATTTGACGTCTAATCACTTAAAATAAGTAGCATTCACATTATTTCACTTGATGATAATCGAGAGTGTCAGAGTCAACGCTGTTCATCGAAAGTAAACACGTCTATTCACTTTTGTTCATTCTATGCTTTCACTTTCACTGCCGTGTCAATACTCACGGTCATGTTGCATGTAGTTTGTCGTATTTTCGTAAAAAAGGAAATTAATGAAAAAAAAACAGTTATTATAAATTAAACAAATTAATAAAATTCTTGACAACATGAAAATAAGACAAATTATAGGAAAATTTTGTTAATGGTTATTTCAGTGAAAGGTGGTCGGGGAGTAATCATTTTCACTCGTCATCGCTAGTGGTCACTATTGACGATACATTTATTCACACATTTTCATTTTGGAAGATGCCTAATATATATATATATGAAGACTGTATGATCTAATTTTCTTCCGAAATGCATGTACAACATGCACCTCATGAATGAAAGATCATTTGATTTTACAAATTTTCCATATATGGTCTTTATAAATTGTCCATATATGTATATATGGACAATTTGTAAAGCGCCGATTACTCATAACATGACCTCAAGGGCGCTGTATATCGTATCCATCACCCGAAACTCCCAGCAAAAAGGTGTGTCTTCAGCCATCTTCTAAAACTCTCTCCATAATATTTGTCTTATTCTCTATTGATTAGCACTGAAAGTCAGAACTATATATAAAATTTTCATGCTGTCGAAAATTACATAAATATGTTTTAATTTTTAATAATTGTTATTTTTCATATACTTATTTAATTATTTATTACGAAAATAGTCAAACTGCATACAACATGACCGTGAAATGGTAGTGAAAGCATAGGATGAACAAGTGTGAATGGACGTGTTCACTTTCGATGAACAACATTAGATGGAAGAAATCACTATATAGTGATAATCTCGCCACTGCACATCATCACATTTTTTCCTGTGTATATTGCTTTATTTTATTTGTTATATGAATGATGATGTGCAAGAAGAATAAAATAAATAAATAAATAAACATTGATCCAGACACTCTCGATGTGCTCTCGACAATCATCCAAAGTGAAACAATGTGAATGCTACTTTAGTACGTATGAAAAGTTGAAAATTTATAAATATTGTTTATTTTTTATTGAAAATCCAAAAAACATAATCGTTAATAATAAGGATTTTGTAGTCGAAAAAACAACTTTATTTTGTTATTTTGAAGAAATACAAAAAAAATTACTCAACTCAAGCAACACCACCTTAATAATATATTAAGGTGGTGTTGACTACGATTCCTTATTTTCTCCGGTCGTTCCCATAGAAATAGAATATACGACATCAGCGATGCTTGCCATACGGTTGGTATCGAAATGTCAAACATCCTTCAAGAATATCTGTCAAATACGGTGTATAATCGTGATGTAATCGTGGTGTAATCTCAATTTGTTATTGAAGTTGTTATTTTGCGGTAATTTTATTTCTCACATTAGAAATGAGTGATTCAAATGATGAAGCAGAAACTCAGCCATCTGGCCCAATTGATAATGCGTGGGCTATGGAAAATAAGTGCATTCGCCACATTATTTCCTAGTTATCGTGAAAAATATTTGAAGCAATGTTGGCCTCTGCTACAGAAAGCTCTTGCTGAATACTTTGTAGTTGGTGAATTGGATCTTATTGAAGGTAGTATGACTGTGAAAACAACAAGAAAACAGGTAAATATTCAAACCCTTAACCATTAAATAAATTTTGCATTACTTTACATATACATTTTATTCATAATTTATTACGTTTAATTAATTTTTAATTCTATTTAATTCACTTATTCTTGTTTATTCGTTCACTTGAATGTATTCATCTTATTTATTTCTTTTAAATAAACTCTGACCGAACCGACCTGACTCCACTATTGATGATGTACTATATGGACCATCAATCTTAAAATCAGAAGTTCTTCATGCTATATCAGCATCTGTGAATAGGAAGGCTTGTGGACCAGACGAAATCCCTACTGAAATATTGAAACTCATCGATGACCAAAACATTGACTACCTGCTAAGGTTATTTAATACTATCTATGACACAGGGATTATTCCTCACGATTGGTTAATGTCAACATAAGTCACACTGCCCAAGAAGCAACACCCTAAAAAGTGTAATGAATATCGTCTAATTAGTTTTATGAGCCATGTACTAAAAGTGTTTTTGAAAATAATTCATGCAAGAATACGAACTAAATGTGAACAAGATCTTGATGATACACAGTTTGGTTTCAGAAATGCTTTTGGTACCAGAGAAGCGTTGTTTGCAATAAATGTTTTACTGCAAAAATATAGAGATTAACGTAAAGAGGTGTTCGCATGTTTTATTGATTATGAGAACGCTTTTGATAGGGTGAGACACGCTGAACTGATGGAAATGCTGAAGGAGTGTAATATAGACAGCAAGGAACAGCATTTTATCAAAAAATTGTACTGGTTCCAAACAGCCGAAATTAGACTAGGAAGTGAGAAGACAGATTCTATTGCAATACAACGGGGTGTGCGTCAAGGATGCATATTATCCCCTTTGTTATTCAATCTCTACTTCGATAAAGTCTTTAAAAAGGCCCTTCAAAACTCTAGCAAAGGAGTCAAAGTTAATGGTGTTGTGATCAACAACATAAGGTATGCTGACGACACAGTCATCTTGGCAGAGAGCATACATGACTTCCAAGAGTTACTAAATAGTGTAGATGTAGCTGGAGAGGAATTGGGCCTATCTGTAAATGTCAGCAAAACTAAATGGATGTCCTTTGAACGGTTGGATTACTCCGGATCATGCCTTCAGTTAAAGGGCATAAATATTGAAAAGGTGGACAAATTCAAATACCTTGGCAGTATGATAACGCAATCTCTTGACCCGGATACTGAAGTGAAGTGCAGAATTGAGGCAGCCCGTGCTACATTTAATAAAATGAGAGTGCTCTTCTGCAACAACAATCTTAATCTGAAACTTCGACAGAGACTCCCAAAGTCCTATGTATGGTCTGTATTGCTGTACAGTTCTGAAACCTGGACCCTAAAAATGAATACGATGAATCGCTTGGAGGCATTTGAAATGTGGCTTCATAGAAGAATGCTGCGTATTCATTGGACTGATAGGGTCACAAATGTAGAGGTGTTATAAGAAGAGCTGGAATGGACAGAGAACTCCTGTTGGATGTCAAAGTGCGCAAGATCTCATATCTGGGTCATATAATGCGTGGAATAAAGTACCACATTCTGCGTTTGATTATGACAGGCAAGATAGAGTGGCGTCGAGGGGCTGGCAAAAGGCAGACATCGTGACTGCGCAATATACGAGATTGGCCTGGAATGAGAGGTGCGGAGGAGTTATTCCAGACAGCGCAGGATCGAGACACCTATGTCAGAGTGATTGCCAACGTCGGGGGGACCTGACAGGGCACCTACAGAAGAAGAAGAAATACACTTTATCATTTTCTTTTTACTTTTAATTGATTTTTAATCTTACTATATTCATTTATTCTTATTTTATTCATTCATTGAAATCTATTCATCTTAATTTATTGAGTTAAATACATCTTACTTTATTCATTCATTTGAATCTATTCATCATTCGTTTTAAATACATTAATGTAAAAGATGATCATAGTTGTATTTATTATTTTAATCTTTCACTGTATACTGTTACAAGATATCATGGGGCATCCAGATATGAGATGGGGGAGGGGGTACAAATTATATTTATATCGAGGGGTGAAAGGCTATTTGTTTTAAGCGACACTTTTGCCGAAAATGAGTTATATATATGGTCGGAATCGGCAAATTTTTCTGCGTCGATTGGTCCAGGTTTCGAGTCAATCGGAGTACTTTTTTGGCGCTTGAACAAAAAAAAAATAGGTCTAATTTCTCAAACGTGATGTATGATCTGACATCAAATTTGTCACTTGATTTAAACACTTCACTTAAACCATTCATTAATACTGATTAATACAGACTATTGGAGCATAAGCTATTTTTCTTTCTTCCAATTTGCAGATAGATGGTAGTTAAAGCTTTTTTCCGTGTGTGCAAATTGTCATAAAAAGTACCTTAAACCGTTTTGCCCTCTTCTGCTATTTCTCTGCATTGTCGCTTCATACATTTAGCCGATATTTAAAAAAGTAGTGCATGTCGCATGAACCGTTTTCGCTGCAACCGTTTGCACCAACTTTTGACTGTTCAACCAATTTTCTATTTCGTAATATTGATAATGATGGTCGTTTCAACTTTTTCGTCTCATTTTTATTTTTGAAAACATGTTATTTGAGACAAATAATAATTTTAATAATTTCATCTCTATTTATCTATTTTTTGGTTTTTGTTTTTTTCGATAAGATTATGTTTGTTTTAATAATTATACCAGTGCATTGTTTTATTAGCTATTATAATATTTTTCCAGATTTCTCATTGTAACAATAAATATTATTGACAACAATTCTTTTAAAGTTTAATAAAAAATTATCATAATTAATGTTTTTATGTTTTCTTTTAAACCCAAGATTCACTTAGCATTACGACAAAAATTATTTTGTATCAACTACCTAGTTTTATAAAATCCTTTCAGGAGGAGGATGTAAAACAATTAATTAAGAATGTTATTGTTGCTTAAGTCACTGTTCCTGTTTCCGTTTATCTTTCAGCTTGTAGTTAAAACAAATAGCCTATTTCAATTATCTTTGGTCGATGTCAGATAAATCGTTATTCCTTCCACTAATTAATTACAGCGATGTCGCTTAAAACGTTTTTCCCTTCATTAATGTTTTATGCCGTTGGTGGTTGAATCATTTTTCCTGACTCCGGATAAAAGCCAAATTGTATTAAGCGACACATAATTTGGATGTTTTGAAGGTATTATTACTGAAAATTATGCCAAAATATGTGTTGATTTTTTTTAAACATGCTGTTCTTAGAACGTTTTTAAATAGGACTAATCGTTTTTTTATAATATTTTTTTTTCTAAAAAAAATAACTTTAAATTGCTCTCCTGTAAAGTTCACAAAATGTCGCTTAAAACAAATAGCCTTTCACCCCTCGATATAATGATTTATTCGTGTACATAGTTAAATCTCATGGCATAATTATGCATGTAAATAATATTGCAATCACTGGAAAAGATGCAACCCCTCGCCCCCATATGGCTTCTGTGATATCTTGTAACGGTACACAGTGAAAGATAATAAAAATACGTAATACTATGATCATCAATATTTATGTTGTCATAATGGATACTACTGGATAACCTATAGTAGAAATTGACCGAAAATCGTTAGTAATTTGGTACTGTTAGTAGTGTTGATTGATAATGATTCATTTAACTTTGATGTTTTTTTTGAGACTTCCAGGTAAATTTAGGTCTTTGCTGGTCCACTTATTGAATTCACATTTTGTTGTCATGTTCTACAATTGACTGTCTGATCCTGTGAATATTATAAAAGTAAAAAAGCAAGTAAAATTACATAGAAAACTGTATTTACATTACATCTACTTAACAGCCATATAATATGGAGGGAGAGAATTTTCCATTGAAACATTCCAATCTAAAGCCATTGAGGTCAAACCTGTAACTATCTCATAAATTTAGAAGTCACGATGGAAGAGCCTCAAATCAAATTTATAAACGTAATTACAAGAGCAATGGTCTGCTGATGGTAAAATTATTGTGGATTTCCAAAGAGAACATTATGGCCATTTAATAGATTTGTCAAAAATGAGATTGCCAAAACATGAAAAATAAAATATTGCATCCAAACTCAACAGCGGATTTTTTTTTAATAGGTAAGATTTTATAAAACTTTTATAGATATAAAAAATAAGGATATAATATAGCCATGAATGATTAACATACCATAACATGCATAGACAATTCACACAGATCGAGTTAGTCCCAAATTAAAATATGAATCTTGTATTATGGGTACCAATGTGACGATACACATATATACAATGCACTGAACACATATACATGTAACACCCAGACCCTGGACAATTTGAAAAAGGTCATTCTTCATTTTGCCCTGGCCAGGAATCGAACCCGGGACCTCGTGACTCAAAGGCAAGTGCGTTAGCCTCCGCGTCACACCGGTCGCCAATTAAAATACAACTAGTCTCAATTAAGGTAAGGACGGAGGGAGAGCTTGTCGCTTGGTTGGGGTCATGGTGGTCACGATTCTCAGCATTGAGGGACCGACTTGGAAGAAGAAGTCCCAATTAACACAGAATGAATTAACCTAGTCCCAAAGTAATAATACACGCAGCGTATCCACCCGGTGTCCCCCAGAGGCAACATCCTCAATCCTTTCCTTTAGAGTGTCTATTATCAGAGACTGATCGCTCTATGATGTCTATCTGAGCTATTTTGGATTCTAATGTTGATTCCATTGCTTTTGTTCTAGCATTCAAAGATGCTAAGGTATCTCCATTTTGTTCAATGGAGGTTTTGAGACTTTGAAATTCCTTCAGCATATTATTGTAATCCTCACGTAAAGCTGCAATCAACCTGATGATATCGTGATTTGTAGGTTCCACGTCTGAAATCTTGAATACATACCTTTAAATTTTCTGTTGAGATTGTAATAACCAATGTTTTTACTACTGATGTAGTGATTTTGCCTCTTCTGATGTTGTTTGGAGTCTCAGTATTAATGGAATATATTTAACACGTTCACGTTTATGCCGGCTATAGCTGTCAAAATAAAATCACTTGTCCAGAAAATGACGGCTATACCCGTACAACGAAGTAATATTTTTGGTGCAATGACGGCTAAAGACACTTTATAATTCATGTAATCATATGGCGGTAGGAAGAAAGTGTCTCTATAATAAAATGTTTTGAGTAAAAATGTCCAAGTGTATAGCTCGTAATAAGGAGTTGTTTTCGGTTATGCTTGTAAGGTTCAGTTATGCATTTCCTTTAGCATTAATTGTTTTTAGTTTTTTGCATGTTTCAAATATTCATTTTATTTTGTTCATAATATTATCGTTTTTTTAAATAAATACGTACAGAAATAAAGTATAAAAATTATTTTATTGTATCAGATTGCATTGCCGTCTATAGCCGTCATTTTATGTGTTAGATAATAAATTATACATTCCAATCAAATGACGGCAATTGCAGTCAGTTTTTCATTGTCGGTAATACCCGTCATATCCCTAGTACGAAACAAATTCGGGCTGAAACGACAATGACGGCAATAGCCGTTAATTTTCCATCTGCTGGAAACTCATTTGAATGCATATTGAATACTAACCTTCAATAATAATTCGATCGGAATTCTAACTTGTACTTAGGTAGTTTGTTCACGAGAGATGGGAAGTGTGAAAGCGATATTGAAAGGAGAAAAGTTGCTGGCAATAAGGTAAATGGTGCAATCCGACCAATAATTGCAAATAGAAACATATCTACCACAGCTAAAAGGTTGGTGCACTCTGCTATCTTAGTGCCAACACTTATGTATGCAAGTGAGACGTGGACATGGTTATAGAAGGATGAATGTGGCATTAATGCAGTTGAAATGAGATCGTTGAGAAGGATGTGTGGTAAAAGTCTGAGAGATTGTGTGCGTAACAGTGATATACGAAAGGAATGTGGAATGAAAGTGGGTGTAATAACAAGGATGAATGTAAATAAGTTAAGATGGTTTGGGCACGTGGAAAGAATGAATGAGGACAGAATGACTAAGAAGATATATTTGGCTGAGAGGAATGGTGCTCGGAGACGTGGACGTCCTAGGATTAAATGGCAAGATCATTTAAATCAAATCCTACAGGACGATCACGTGTTGAGCACATTGAACAGGAGAGCATGCATGAGGAATTGTATGACAGTGAAGCGAAAGATGTATGCAAGGATAGAAGGAAGTGGCGCTCGATCCTTTCTGCCTACCCCGCGAGGGAAGCGGCGCGATGGTATGTATGTATGTATGTAATTCTAAATTCTAAAAGAAATATATGTCCGCCAATGTGTTAATTGAAAGTAGTCCAACATTATCAGCCAAGAAAGCCATATAATTTGTTGTTTGTAACAGCAGATAGAGTTCACTTAGTGTCGACTACATTAAAAAATATTATGAATTCTAGATATTATTTTCTAGGTTACGAACATCGATGAGATTATAGTTATTACATATTATCATATAACATACTATTCATGAGATCTATTTTATGATTGAGACATAGCTTTACGCATAAAGGAAAGGATATATTTTATATCTACTACTACTACTACTATACCATCACGGCATATCCCACAAGTGGGGTAACCAGCAGACCAGCTGCATGTAAGAAACATGCAAGCTGTCCTCTTCGTGCCAATATAAAATCAAGACATTCAGGATGGGTGGCAAACCTCATCACTGAATTTAAGATGTACAATGTCTTAATTTTTTCGAATACCTGCCTTTTACAGGACACTCGAAAACTTAAGGAGAAGAGTGGGAGACCAATTCTTTACCGGGTGCTCCACGGGATATATATTTTATATTATTAACATAATTATAAACATTTTTAGGATTTGCACAGTCAGTGACGGATAACATTGGACAAAACTCCCTCTGCAGGTATGAAGAAAGTACTACTGTATACCTCAGCATTAGTAGGAAAGAGACCATTATCATCTTAATGATGTGGAGTAAGACAGCATAATGTTATTATTAATGCAATTTTTTTATTTATAATTTCATACACGGCACAAGGCCATTAAACATAATCAAATTCAAAAAATCACAAACAGTTTTTTTCAATCGCAGTCACACTTTCTTATCACACACACATATACAATGCAGATATATAACTATAGCACCCGCCAGTAAACAAACTTATTTTATTAATACTTATAAACAATGCACAGTAAAGTTTTTATTAGAAATGCATTGTTAAAAAGTGAATAAATAAAAAAATGAATAGTTAAATTTTTAAATTGTCATAGTATAATTTTATGTTATATTTTTATAAGTTATTTACTGTTTAAAATAAATACTCATATGATTATAATGTTTTTTTTTCCAATTTGTACATTCTTATATCTAGTGTCATGTTACAAATGATATGCGCCGGCGCACCCAGCAGAGACCTGTAATCTCCGTAATACAGGAGAGGCGATGGTCCTGGCTGGGACATGTTTTGAGAATGCCCAATGGTATTTGGCCAAAAAGAGCACTGTTCTTCCGTCCGCAAGGGTTCCGTCGGCCCAGGCATCCCTCTTCCAGAATTGGTCTCCCACTCTTCTGCGTAAGTTTTCGAGTGTCCTGTAAAAGGCAGGTGTTCGAAAAAATTAAGACATTTTACATCTTAAATTCAGCGATGAGGCTTGCCACCCATCCTGAATGTCTTAATTTTATATTGGCACGAAGAGGACAGTTTGCATGTTTCTTACATGCAGCTGATCTGCTGGCTACCCCACTTGTAGGATATGCCGTGATGGTATAGTAGTAGTAGTATTAAAAAAAAATTGTTTTCTATGATAATAGAATAAAATAATTAGATATCTGTGATTTTAGAATAAATAAAAATATGTTTTCTGTGATAATTTTTCGTAATACAGGAGAGACAATGGTCCTGGCTGGGACATGTTTTGAGAATGCCCAATGATATTTGGCCAAAAAGAGCACTGTTCTTCCGTCCGCAAGGGTTCCGTCGGCCCAGGCGTCCCTCTTCCACAATACACCGTTCCTATGACAACAATATCAGAGCGCAGGGAATGTCGTGGAAAGAGGTGACGCAATTGGCGCAGAGATGCTCTGAAATGAGGAGGCTGGATTCTGCCTTGTGCTCCCGAGAGGAGCGTTGAGGGCGAGATGATGATATCTGGTATGACCTATTATTAACCTAGATGTTGTTTGATGATGGACTCTTAAGATATGTAATAAACTGTTTTTACTTCAGATGTGTGATTAAATTAGTTAAGAATGTTTTAAGTTAATGAAATTAGACTCTGAGAGGGATGGATGTTGGTGTTGAATTGAATGGAATTCGGGTGAATGCATTGATGTATGCAGTCGATTTAGTCTTAATGGCTGAGAATGAAAGTGATTTACAAGATATTGTTTCGTGTGTGTAGTGCAAATGGGTTAAAAATTAATGTCGCGAAGATGAAAGTAATGGTGTTTGAAAGAGAGAGTGAAAGAACGGTATGTGAAATAAAGGTTGACGATGAATGTTTAGAGCAAGTGAATGAGTATGTGTATTTGGGAAGTATGTTTGCAAGGAATGGAAGATACGACAAGGACATATCATACAGTATGAATATGGGCCTGTAACCCGAAACATATGTAACTGGTGAATAAAGAAATTTAAAACTCTAAAGTATTTTTACTTGTAAAATTTTTTAATCTAAAAGCTTGTGTCGTGAAATGGGGTATTGCTGGCACCTGGGATCGAATTACGCACCTCTTGTGCATGAGGCCGAGACTACCTCCAGGCTACAATGGAATTATTTTATTACTATACATTACCAAATTGTTTAAAGTTATTCAGATATTGTCAGTGGAATCAATAAATGAAATAGCAAATATGTAGCTGAAAAAAGTGTCTGACCTGAATACAATTTTATATAACTCTGCCTAACTGTCTGACATAGCTACAATTCTATACATAAAATAGAAAACATAGTAAGTACTAATACAATTGGGGTAAGACAAGGCCTCAATGATGATTTATTTACGATCATCGTGAGCTCTTTGAGAAGATAGTGATATATTTTAGTTTGATTAATTTAATGCTCCTAGTCATTGATGGAATAGTACCCATAAGAATGCTTAGACAATGAATTAGGCAAATTTAATGGTCATTCATTTTACAGAATATTGTAGTATTGTATATATTTCAAAATAATCTTAAGAGGTCGACTTTTGGTGGTGGAGATTTATCATAAAACACTTCAATGCTATTGATATTTATTTATTAAGATTAATCATTTAATTAGTGTTATGGAAAAAAGAAAATATAAACAATTTTTTTTCTACATCAAATAAAAATTTATACAGAGGTTTCACAAAATTGAATATTGCTTAAGACGATTTAAATAAACAAATATTATATTTGAAATGTTACATAGGTGCTACTTTGAACTCTCTATGCGCGCTACAATATACTACACTTGTAAGTGATTGGTGTATAGCTATTTATAAAGAATTTTGACAAGCATCTATGTTTTTGGTGCAGTTGCCTTGTTTCCTTTAAAACTGTTTTTGTTTGTAATTTATTTGTTTTAAACTTGCTCTGGAACATTAAATTAATATTAGTAAGAGTTGAAAATTGATAAAAGACCATTAGCATTTTTCTCAATTCTGATGATGTCCCACTGCCTTCCTATATTTCAGGAAGGATTTTGTCAGGGGGAGTCCTTCAGGCGAACCTTGAGCCCTTCCTTAGAAACAATTTTCTTGAAGAGTATGGATGACATAGGAACTGACATTCATGGGTGAGGGAGGGTGCAACCCTTATTGTGCTTCCTATATATGTTTAATCCTTGGGTCAAGTCACCTACATTGTAATATTCATATGACCACCTTCCTCCAAAGTAGTCATTTTGTTAAATAGATTAACACGACAAAGTGACTTGTATTTCATAAAAAATTAAAACCATAACAATTCTGTAAAATTATTGACACTATAACTCACTTTTGATTCTGAAAAGATATTATAATATAATGAAATTAGCGGTACCTCACATTAGGTAAGAAAAAATAGTAAGTCGTGTGCTATAATTAAAACTAGATTTTATTTTTGCCGGAAACGACAGGTTTTCATGAGAAACTTTTTCTCCAGATATACTGATATCGCAATTATATAGAAATATACGATTATTTGCACGTTTTATACCGGGCACACTTTCAAGTATCGCCTACGAGTTTCATTTTGTTTTGACAGTTCAACTTTGTTTTGGCAGTCATAGAATAACAATCCAAATCAGTTCTACCCACGGCCGCTAGGTATCGCTGATGTCGTATAATATTTTAGATTACATCTATTCTATTTCTATGGGAACGACAGGAGAAAATAAGGAATCGTGTGTTGACTCAAGAGACATATCAATTTATAAACTGGTAACAAATTTGATTTCATTTTTTTTGTAAACGTCACTTTTCAAAAAAATACTAGATGTCAAGTTTGTGAAGTTTCTGAAATTTTCGTGTGACCTTTCGTGTGTAAAAGGTTCCATCAACTTTCTAGTTTATTGTACAAGCATAATAAATTATGTGGATATTTGGTTATGGCTCGTTAGTGTGGAAAGTAGATTTTCCATTCAAGAGGAAAATAGTAGGATACATTGAAGGTTATGTGAGGAGGTTTTATCAGCACAGTATTGATCATAGAGGTATCCCTGAAAAGGTGAATCATCTAATTATTTTAAAGCTTCATTCCACGTTATGTAATAGATTGTGCAAATGATGCACTTAATAATGATTAGGTGGAGGGAAAAAGCACTGTTTTAAATTATAACAAGTTCTTACTATTGATTTGAAAACCCTTTGCTCTCCAATATTTTTTATATAGTGTATCAGCCACTCTGTAGAGTGCTATGCAAGAATATGAGGCATAAATTATGATATTTATAATATTTTTTGTTTTGTTGGAAAGGTTGTAAATAAAAAGATGTACTTATTATAAGAAATATAGGATTTTTTTTCAGATTATGTGAACTATCTAAACGTAGTTTATTTTGAATTATTTTTATGTAGATATTTAGTACTTTACGTGGAGAATAAGAATCTGGTGGAATTTTGTAGATTTTTTAAACACAAAATTAATTATTTGAATTTTTCATACAAAGTCATAATTTTGTCTTGTCACAAGTATTTTTACGTTTGACTGGTTTGCTGGTTAATTTAGGGTTGATCTGGTGTTATTTTGTGCAAAAGCACATTTATTCACAATCATTTCATTATCATATCATTTCTCAGGTGAAAAACTATATAATTACGTGAATAAAAGTAGAAAATTCATAAATTTTATTTTGATGTGTTCTCCTTATCTATCAGCTAATGCAACAAATATTCAAGTATATTCATGTTTTTTTAATGCGACTTGTAATTTCAGCCAGGTCGCGTTGTTACTCTCCTCCCTGCCTCTAAAGATGATAAAGTGTGGGGAGTTGCTTATGAGATAAGTGAAAAGGATAGAGAATATGTTTTAGATCATTTAGACTTCAGAGAAAAAAATGGATACTGTAAAGACTCCGTCATGTTTCATCCAGCAGATACCAGTGACATAAATATTGAAAAACCATTCCAGTTAACCATATACGTTGCTACCAAGGAAAATGTCTCCTTCGCAGGTTTTCATCCATCTTTATTTACTACACAACATTTTTAATTTTGGTATTTCACAATTGAAGATTAACTAACATTCATCTTCAAAATAAAGTAAATAATGTATTTCTACCATCCATCAATTAGACTATACAACTACCAATCTGGCAGTGTTATATTTTATTAAAGCAAAATAAAGTAATAAAATGGTATGTAGTTCAATGTTTATTGTATACTCTTATTGCTCTGTGAATGATTAGTTTTTATTATATTGTTGTATGTTTCTAGGAGAGGCCTCTATAGAAGATATTGCCAAACAAATAGTGTCTAGTGTAGGCCCTAGTGGTACAAACAAGGAATATGTTTACAGATTAGCATCTGCCATGAGACTCATTGCGCCTGGAATACATGATGATCATCTGTTTACGTTAGAAGAGGCTATTAAAAAGTTGGATAAAGATGCCAATACCAATGGAATCTCAACAAAAGTTTCACAAAAAGATAATCATCATATATAGCTCCACCTTCTCTTCTTATAAATAATCAATTGAAATACACAACACACACATACACATAATAATATTTAAAGAATTGTTCCCACCGCCTTAACTTAAATCTTGTCTATTTTGTAATGCCAACCACTTTGCCAATTTAAGGAGTAAAACGATATTTAAGTATTTGTTGTTAATTGATGAAAAAATACATTTCTTCTCCTTGTAATCACTTTAATATTTATATAAACAATCAAAGAGAAATAATAATTAATATATGGACATTTTCAAAAAGTAACAAGTATTTATTATACATATTTATAATGGCTGTGAAATTTTTTTATTCATATTTATAATATTTCTATGCTTACATAATATAATAAATTATTTATGTAGTAATTATTTATTTTTAATTAATTAAATTCCTGTAGATATTTATTATTTACGCCCTTATTTTAATGTGTTAAATCAACAATATAAGTTATAAGAAGAAGACATGTACATTTATATATTATTTTAAAAATATTTATAGATCGTTCCATGAAACATCCTGTGTGCATTTATCAAGATTTTACAAGAAATATTTTTTTTTTGCGGGATGAGATTTTCACATGTCTGATTTATTACGTTGTAGAGAAATTCTGTAGTTTATTGAATTTCTGGAAACTTCAAAAAATCCTTTTTAATTTACCCGTTAGTTTTCTCATATATCATCTAAGAAAAAACAGCATTTCATTTGTTCATAATTTTTTCCTTAAATATCACAGCTTATAGGTTATTTTATTTTAGTAGATGTGGCTGGATGAGATGTATAATTTGTTTTCGATATCTCATTTCAGAAAAAAATACATGTAGGATGTTTCATGAAACTGACAACAATTTGTCATATTAGTATTTGATCTTTATTTTTTAATTTAATATTCATAAATGCCTTAATTTTAGTCATTTGTGATAATTAAATAGTATTTTTCTAATACAAATACACTCCTCACAAGTTTGACAATTAATAATAATATCCTACTAAGCAATGTATTCATAAAGTATCTACACACAATATCTTTAATAAACAAAATATTATATTGACACAATTTAATTTACAACAGAGTGAAATACTTTTATCTAATTTCTGGTGTTCATAAGTTTAATATATACAATTAATAAAGTAGGTTGTACATACTTTGTAATACATATTATATGTTTCAACTGAGAATTCATTTTTCATATACTCTATATCATCCATGATTGATGTGAAGATTTTAACATTAATTTACTTTTATTTTTTTTAAATATACTCGTTATATATATAACTCATTTTCTTAAAATTTAGGAGAGTTTATATTTTGAATTTCAGTATCTAACAAGTCTTGGATGAAATAAACTCAGTGAAAGTTGATTTATTGGTATTGTTAAAAAAAGACATCTTAGTAAATAAATTTATTTGTGTAAGTAATTACATGATGCAATTTTTAAATTGATAAAATTTGTCATTTTAATACTCTAATCTTATCTTTTTCTGATCCGAATATTTGATAATAAATTATAATATTATAAATATCCAAAAGTATTTACAGTAATCCTAGGTGTAAACCTGGGTGTGAAAAATATATAATATATCATATTGTATGTTTACGCTACCAATTTAAAATAAATACATTCATCGCTTGGATTACATAACATTAATCTCATTTACCCAACCTTTAAATATGAATCACACAAAGCAAATGTATCATTTTGAGTTTAAAGTATACAAATCATTTTATTTATGAATTTCTACCATGTCACAATTTATTATATGAACAATAATTGCATTAACACATTGCCAAAAATTTGCCACAATTCACATCACACACAATGGTGATAATAAACTTTTTTCCAAAATTTCAATGTGTTTTTTGTTTATGTTCCACATGACACTTATAATTTATTCCTAATCTTTTATTTCTTCTATTGTGGGTTTGGAGTCATCATCAAATGTGGTAACTTCATTTGTCTGTACTATAGAACATAATGATTTATCTCCCTTTATTTCTGTTTTAGTTACATTTGTTACTTTCTGTCCTGATCGTATTTGTGTAGTTGTTGTATAAGAAACTTGCTCTTTTTTGATGGAGTTTGGAGTACTGAATGGCTCAGCAAATGGAAATTTATGAATCTCAATAAACGATCTGTCATTAAATACACTGGCGTCAGGCATCGATCTTGTGTTAAATCTTGCAAATGGATCTGGTTTTGGATCGTATGAATGAGAAAGGAAAGTACTCCTCAACTTCCTCAGGTGCTGTGATCTGTTGTTCTCTAAGTTCATGAATACTTCTCCTGATGGATTATCAGGGTTTGTTATACTTGAATGTTTATTAAAAATATCTTGATCACCATGACTACTCACAGTTCTCTTAGTCTCGTAGGATGTCACTCGTACAAAAGATTTTCCATCTGGACCCTTAGCTTCCGCTTCATAACGGTTCGCAGACCTGAACTCAATAGTGTTGTCCTCAGGATGCTCCATGCTGCACAATTCACTTATAAAACTACTTGACTAGATATATTACCTATATTACACACTGACTGGAACAATGTTTGTGACAATATTTAATAGTATTAATTTGATGTACACGAGGACGGAGGAGATAACACAAGTAGGTGATGTGTTTGTGAAATGTTTTGAAGGTGTAATGTTAATAAAGGTTAGTCAGTCAATGCTGCGTGAGGTGGTAAGTATTATTCTATGAAATTGATACCTTCAACCACAGATAAGATAATATGTACAGTACATATGTAGGTACACTTATGAGATAATAAAGTCTTAAGCATAAGTATGTGTATACAGCTACTTATCTGCTATCAATATCACCAGTTTTGTTTTATTTCTTGTGTATAATGGCATAATTTTAAAATTTGCTTGTTTACCCATTTTTTTTTTATATTGGCGATGCATCCTTTGGATGATTTCCGTCATTTAAAATCATGGGTTTATGGGATATTTATTAGGATATTTATTTTACCCATATTTATGGGATAAAATAAACCAAAATTTGATACCTAAAAAAATGTTTTTCCTTGTTTTACCTAGGAGAAGGAAACCTTCTCTATTTTAATTCTGATGCTATACCTAGTATTCCCTTATCACATTTAGTTTGTTAGGTCTTTCTTAATTTGGATACAAAATTAAAATAAACATAATGCATATTCCCTACGCAATGAAACCTTATTACAGTTATTATCAAAAACTGTTTAGATATAACTATTTAGAAAATATTAATTTTAATGCATATTTGTTTATTTTTCATATATTTTTTTTATCCGTTCTACTTGTAAGTTTTATACAAATGTGTTTCTTTTTGATGTTATTTATATGGTACTTGCAAATGATGACAAATCTTGCTGTCTTTTGCAAACACAAGTGATATCCTTCAATAATTTTCTACATTTGTTTATTCACAAACTAAAAAATATGTGAAAGTAAATCTAATGAATTTTTAGGTCCGTTTGATAGTGTGTGTGTTAGCTTATAATTTGAATTCTCTTGTATTGAGGGTTCCTGGACAACAAAATTTTGTACACCCTATTTATTAACAAAAATAATGATTTTTACCACGAGGTAAGAATGACAAAGAGGATATACTTATCTGAAAGGGTGTGAGGAAACGCGGGCGTCCGAGAACCACGTGGCTTGAACTGTATGAATGTGGAGGAAGCGAAGGAAGTGTGTAAAGATAGATCTGTTTGGCGTTCCGTTCTCTCTGCCTACCCCACTTGGGACACGGCGTGAGGGTATAGGATAGGATGATTTTTTGTGATGTGTACAAATTATTAATTTAGTATTATTGACAAAAATATTATGTGCATCCACAAATTTGCATGGAAAGTGAATACCTCATTCTTCGTGTTATGTTAAAATATAATTTTAATACCAAAGTAAAAAGACAATTTTCATCTTGAGCGAAGTTGGTTTTCAAACTAGTTCCTAAACATTTGTCAATACTCTGTCAACAAATTTTATACTGATAAACATGCTGATTGGATGAATTATTCTAAAATAAAAAAAGTACATTTGATTAAATGTTTTATTTATTTTAAATACATATTATACATTGTATGTACATATTACCTACATCTTAAAATTAATTACAGAGAATACAATAATGAAATCATTAATGAGTCATAAAACCTAATCAAATTTGTCCATGGCTATGCTCCCAATATATTTATGTTCAGCAAACTTATTGATAACCACAATAGCTTCATGGTTCAGTGACTGTTTGTCAATTCAGTAATAAAATTCATTATTTGCTAAATAATTTGATCATATCTCACTTTGTCAATAAATTCAACCAATAGATATATTATGTATTAGGTTTTATCCTCTAA
This sequence comes from Athripsodes cinereus, assembly GCA_947579605.1. Classification (NCBI taxonomy): domain Eukaryota; kingdom Metazoa; phylum Arthropoda; class Insecta; order Trichoptera; family Leptoceridae; genus Athripsodes; species Athripsodes cinereus. Next base: position 6,582,180 of record OX388308.1, on the reverse strand, counting down.
CAACAAACTCATTATTACGAAAGGTAGATGGTAAAAATAGTTACCTAAATGGTCATACGTTTTTGCAGATTTTAGTTATCAAAATGTTTTCACTATGATTCCTATCTGTACAGCGCAATTACTTCATGTCATAGTAGAAGACAAAGAGAAATATGTTTTTTTCATAGATTGTATCGGCATTAACTTTGTAAAACTTCATTTTAAATTATCAAATATTTTCATTGATTGTAAGTTTATTCAAATAAAATAAATATTTACCTCAAATATGGGTATCAGGCAATAGATTTTTTCATAAGCATGAAGATTATGCTATTTCCACTTGCGTTTTCAAACATTAACCTTTTTAATAAAATGCTTTTGAAGTAAAATGTACGCTCCTTACCACTCTGCTCCTTGAAATAATTTGGCAGTTACATAATTATAACTTCATACAAATTTGTAAGAAAGGATTTTGGTTTAGTAAATTGTATTATTTAATGAAATTATTGCTTAGAAATTGTGTTTTTCACATAATTGTAATAATTATAAAGAATGATTATTTTTTTTTAAATGATTTTAAAACACTGTATAATTTCCAAATTAAATTTATTCACCTCAAACGTTTTCGCCAAGTAGAAGCCAAAACGTTTGAGGTGAATAAATTTAATTTGGAAATTATACAGTGTTTTAAAATCATTTAAATTATAATGAATTTCCAAAGTGTTAACACAAAAACATTTGATTTTTTAATGATTATTTTTTTTTTATTTTCCCAAAAAGGGTGTATAAAATATAAAATGATTAAAATATATAAGATATGTGCGTGAGGCACACATTTGAGAGATTTATTGCATTTTTTTAAGTGAAGCATTTTGGTTTTTGTAAATATATCTATACTATTGTGGGGCCTCCCACATATGGGGTTACCAGCGAATTAACTATGTATAATGAATATGGAGGTCGTTATAGGAATTTTCATCTTTTCAATTATCCTTTCCTACTTTGAATAAAAGTAGATGAGTGTGAAATTTGAGATTTTTTTATGAGCTACATAGATCTAACATTTAATATTTTTTTTCTTTTAACACAGACTTTTATACAGCAAAACAACACAAAAGTGAATAGTTTGAGTGCAAATGACAGATGACGTCATACTTTACAAATGTATTAATAATCTGACATCTCTATTGAAGATAATAAATTATCTTTGAAAAACAGAGATAACTAGGGTTTTAATTTATATAAAACAATTTTGTGCATTATGACTAAAAAACCTCCATGCCAAACTTGTAAGGTAAAACAATGCGATAACAAAAAATATTTTTAAATGGGCAGCTAGCTCAAAACATATTGTACCTATTTACAGTGTTCTTGGGCAAGTAATATTGTATAACATAAAAGGCAATATCACTCATTACTAGTATTTGCTTAAACTCAAAGTTAAAACATAAAAGTAAGAGAAATAAATAAAAGCTTATCTAGTAGATAGTTCATTTTCTGAGACATACAATCTGTTACATAAGACATGCTTTGCTATTCTGGTACCAACACCAACTTATGTATGTATGTGAAATAAATGCTGCGAAGGTTCAATCACTGAGAAAAACATCGCGGGATAGAGAGAAATGAGGATATTAGGAGAATGAGTGGATGTGAGAGGAGTGTTGTGGATAGAATGCGCGGATAAATAAGTTTTGATGGTTTGGACTTGTAGAGTGAATGAATGATGAAAGGATGACAAAGAGGGTGTATCTGAAAGAAAATGTGTGAGAAGCGTAGACGTTCGAGAACTGTGTGGCTTGACCATGTGAATCAAATTTTCAAACACGAATGCGTGTTAAGTAAAAGAAATTGGCATCCGAGTATCAGAAATTTCATGAATGTGGAGGAAGTGAAAGAAAATGTAAGAATAAATCAACACGGCATTCCATTCTCTCTGCCTACCCCACTTGGGATATGGGGCGAGAGTATAGTTTAGTAAGAGTATGTAAGCACATTTAAACCTATTTTTACATTTGTATTTCTTTTTCAATCAAAAAAAATTATATTATTTTTTTAATACATATATTATTATATGGTAATCAGTAGTAAAAATTTCATTATGAAAAATTAAAAAATAGATCTTATATTAAACTTTTTGTCATAACATCGATCTTTATTCTGTTTTACACAATATTGTAGCACTAATTTGTTTGGCATTTAACTAAACACTTATAGTACGCATTAAGATATTAACAATAAATTTATTAGGTATACAACTGAACATATAAGTTTCATATAGAAAATTTCATCAATAAAATTTTGTTCTCAATCCAAAACAATGGTCTCAAAAATGACCTACAACACATTTGATGGCATATAAAGACAATCTGTAATAAAACACTTATTTTGGCAGAAATTTGGTTTCAAATGTATTCTTGTCCAAATGCAGTAAGAAAATAAATGAAATGATACATAAATTATTGTTCATAGGTTAGTCATAATCCAACGATATATACAAAGTCTAAATCTAAAATTCAGTTGACATTAAACTAAAGTATTTCATTCATTGCGAGTTGTATTCTCAATTCAATACAAGCAATTCTCTCCTGAAATATTTGATGAGCTAATGCTAATCTTTTCTGTTCCAATAAATTATTCTCCTTAATTAATCTCTGTCGTTCTTCATTCTCTGCATCTGTGTACGTTATAACTGAATTTATTTCTTTCTGCGGCACATTATTCTCTTGCTTATTCTTAATCGCCATATGACTTCTTAATTTGACTATTTCAAACCTTTCTGAATTAATTTTAGCTTGGAGTATTGATTTGAGATGTAAATATTCTGCATGCTCTAGTTGTAGTCTCAGTAATTGCAATTCTTCATGAGACAGTTTTGGTTTTTCATTTTTAACTGCACCCGTGTCAGAACTATTTGAATAAACAGATTCTGTCATTTCATTCTTAGGAGGAGGCGCAGCAACAGGTAAATGTTCAGATATCTCTTCAAAAGCTTCAAAGTTATCTTCAAATGTTTCAGTAACAGGAAAAGTGGATTTAGTTTCTACTTTTGATTCTGTTAATGGAATTTCTTGTGGAAAACTGACTACTACAGGTTCAGTTGAGATCGTTACAGTTTTCTCAGTAACTTTGAATCTGTCATCATTTGGAGTTGGAACCACAGGTGGTGCAATCTCAACTTTCTCTGGTGGTTCACTAGTCTCTTCTTGTGTCATTTGCCTTTCATCGAGGGATGATTGTGTTTGAGATGAACTTGATGGATCACATGATTTCTGGACAGATCTTAGCTTTCTCTGTAAATTTTTTTTATGAAAAATTAACAATATATCTACGATTACTACTACAGTAGCCAGCAGATCAGCCGCATGAAATAAACATGCTCCTCTCCGTAAAAACAAAAAATTAAGGCATTTAGGATGGTTCGTAAACCTCATCGCAGAATTTAAGATGTAAAATATATTTATTTTTTCAAACACGTGCCCTTTACACGACAGTATTTGTATTGTAGCACTTATACAATCTATAGAAGAACATTTTACTGTAACGTTTATGGCTTCGAGCTACAGCAAAGTAAACGCTTTACAAAATATTATAATATAAATTTGAGAGACATAGAAAATTGTATGTTTAAATGACTTTGCAAAAAATGTTAAAGAAAAACTTCTGAATTAATAAAATACCTTCAGCTGTGTAACAATTCTTTGTCCTTCCCACAACTGTTCTTCTCTCTTCTGAGTAACAAAACCAGCATGCATTTCAGCATGAATTTGGCTGAGAAGAGATTCCTGTTTCCTCAACTCCAGTGTCATTTCCTCTGCAGTTTCGGGCAGTCCAGGTGCTGAAGATGTTAAAGGAGGCACATACCTGAAAAAAATTACAACATTCATATCTATTAATAACAAATCAAAATATCATTCGGAGTTTCACTAATAACTTTATTGTAGTGACTTAGGTTTGGGATGTCATTTTCAAACTAAATCTATTATACATAGTGTGTGCACATACATATATATTTTTTTGAGAGCCACATATATATATACTCTCAATCATATTTTTGTTTATTATTAATTCATATTTGTGTAACTTAATTCATGAAATAAAACAAATATGTTTGATTTTAGTTAGTTACTTAAAACGTAAAGTGTTTCTGACTTTAACATCTAATTCATACCAGAAAGACAGTTAAAATTTTATTACATAAAAAAATAACCTAAATTTATAATTTCATTTAAAACTTAGGTAATACCTGCCATAAATGCAACTAAAAAAGCGTAAAACTGATTTCCGAGGTTTCTTTGGTTTTATTTGTGGATAAGACATTCTATTATTGTACTACAAAATAATCATAAACATAACACAAAGCAATCACAGAAAACCACACATTGAGCACTATAAAGTGAGACGGTTGCAAAACAATGAGACGATTATTTCATTGCAAACAATGTCATATATAAATAGTAAATTTTAATAGGAAAGGAGTTTCATTATGAATGAATAGAAATACTGGGGTTCGTTTTAATACAACATCATTGCATATTTAAAATGGCGTATGTGTGAACATTTTTATTTAGGCATGCTCTTAAAAACTGTTCATTAGGGCATTAAAATTGTTGTTTGAACTTGTTATTAACATATGATATTTGGCGCTAAGAATTATTTAAAAAATGGTTTTAATGTCATATTAAGCAGTTTAGTCTAGAAATGTCAAAACATTTATATACCTATTTAAATACACCATTTTGAATATGCAACAACGATAAACGACAGATAATAAAACAAACTCCAGTACAAGATTGTCACTAATTAACATGCAGCACACCTACATACAACATCCACATATACAGTAAATTTGTTGTACAAACAGGTGTTATGTGCACAAGTGTCACAATATTTTTGTCAAAACTTTATAACAATTAGAATTTCATTCAGTGGAAAATATTGTTACAATTTTTATTAATATGTTTCTTATGAATTTACAATAAAGTAAAATGAAAGAGATTGCAAATAATGTATTTTTTTTAATAATATATGTAAATGTAAATATTCCCCTCACACTAAAGAACCGTTTGTGTGGTACACATTATTGTTGTGATACTCAAATCATACATCTTCTACTCAAATTTTTGAGACCCTCTCATTAGATTAACTCAATTTTTTTCTTTGCATCAGTTAACAATTGACTATTCAAAATTAAAACCTAATTACAACAGAGCAATGTTAATTGGAAGAGATTGCGCCTTTGCGATAAACTCGCCCTCTGTATATTGACTGTATTTAATTTGACTGTAATTGTTTGTAATCAATGTACAGTAAAGAATGAATAAATATATAAATAAATAAGTTGTTATTTAAAAGTACAAAGATTCGTTAGGAAATTATGAAAAACTTAATAAATGTGTTTGTGTTCAAACTATACTTAGGTACTGTACAGGTGGAAACATTTTAAATATTATGTACACAAAAAGGCTATAAACGTTATGTTGTTATCTGTAAACCTTAAGTTGTGCTACTGATAAAATGGTTCCTAAATAATAATAATACACATAAAACAAGTAATGTGACTAATCATAAACATATTAAAATATATTGTATACTATTAATAACTTGATGCAATGATGCCAACTCATTTATGCAACAATTTATTGCGGGTAGTATTTAAATAAATTGTTGCGACGACTGTGGCATGTTTGTTTTTTAATACTTGAAAAAATACACACAAAAAGGTAGTTTCAAACTTGGACTGCGATTCTGACACATTTGTGTTTTGGTAATTACTGTGTTTGTACTTAGCAGGGCAGCATAGCCATGCTTCTTATAATTGAGTTGGAAATTATCGTATATTATCTTGAGGAGAATGAATATAAAATAGTCTCACTTTGTTAATTTGATGTGAGGGAAAAGTAGTTTAGTGTTGTATATGAAGAGTAGCATTAGACTGGTGGACATGTTCAGTGTCGGACCAAGGAGAGTACCAAGAGTCTGGGCATTCAGTCGATTTGTCTGTAATAAAAAATAAAGAAAAAAAATTACACTACATAGGGCTCTGCAATAGCACAGGATCACACATTATAGTAACAGATGATGAAGAAAATGAGGCACGATGGTCACGATCCTCAGTATGGACTTATAAAGAAAAGTTTGCAGCTGAAGCAACTATATAATCAATTCTTGCTCTTTTAATAAATGCTTGGTATTGAAAATCAGTTATCATTCTTATTTGAATTGAAGAAAATTCTTGCTGAGAACATTAAAGGTGTAGACAAATACGATCCCAGATCAATTTTGATTGATTGGTAAAACTCACCCTTTCATTAGCCAGCACACATGCGAGATGGCACATAACCCAACCCAGTAGAGCTCTGTGACTAGATGGAAGCTGATTTATCAGAGGAATAAGACTAGAAGCGTTTTGGGTGCAAAGGTCTTCAAACTGCACACACAATTCAGTTGTTAATATGGGCTCAGGAAGTTCCCTGTCAAACAAAAGCAACAGAATATTACATGAGACAAATATCTACTATCAACAAAGTTTCTATTATCTATTTGTCAGATTTCATAAATATACTAAATAATTATCTTTGGTAACTAAATTTCATCACATAAATTTTGTTTATAAAATAAAGGATTATAAAGATTTTTTTATTTGCTCAATACTATCAATTATGGATTATCTAAGAATCAGAATCACTTCCAAATTATTGTCAAATAAGTATATTTAATATTCAAATATTTAATTTTACTAAAGGTAAGCTTATAGCTATCCCATCACAGCACATCCCACAAGTAGGGTAGCCAGCAGGCTAACCAAGCTATCCTTTGATTACCAAAAAAAAATAGCTCAATCAGGATGGGTGGCAAATCTCATAGCTGAATTTAAGATTTAAAATGTCTTTATTTTTTCAAACATCTGCCTATTACAGGATACTCGAAAACTTATGGAAATAAGTGGGAAACTTATTCTTTGCCAGATTCTCCATAGAATGTTATAGCACTTTATACAATACCTACTACCCTTATACTGACAATTATTTATTTATTTCTATCATTAATGGTGATGTACCCTTTTACATTAATAAGGTATATAGACATTAGAATAACACTTTATAAAAAACAGATAATAAGTAATAAAACCTAAATCAATCAAAAACTATTAAAACATTGGTGCATCACAATACTGCAGCTAACTCAATCTTTTAAATTCTTCTGAGTAAATGTATTTTCCTCAATAAAAATCAAACATATGTAAGTATGCAATTGTTATACGTGCTACGAAATAAATTGGTTATAAATTAAAAATATGTTCATAATTACTGAACTATCCTAAAATTTGTGTTACAATCATATCTATGAATATTAAAACAAGGATCACATACGTAATAAAGAGTTTCAACAAGGAACATGCGGTGAGCACTTCATAATCTTTCTCTGGTACAGTTTCTCTATCATTGTACAATTTTCTTAATGCTAAAACTTTTTGTTTTGCTGGTTCTATTCGGTAGACAGCTTCTGAATGCAACCCATGCTCCTGAAATAACAAAATACTATTTATAGATGTTTGTATAACATGTTATTTGTATATAAAATGGTTTTAACAACATATATTCATAACGTAAAATATATGTATGTATATACATTTAGTGCATAACGTATTTGTACGTATTGTTGTGTCAGTACCCATAATACAAGATTCATAACTTAGTTTGGAATTAGCTTGTTCTGTGTGAATTGTTCAGTGGATAGTGAAACAATAATTATATTATAAAATAATTACCTGTAGATAGTCTATGCAATCTCTAACAACTAAAGGCAAATTAGAATCATCGTGACATCTTGATCTTTCAACAGCTAAACCAAGAGATACTCCAAAAATTGGTTGGGCAACTGAAATGATATCAATATATTATTACTATACCCTCACGCCATGTCCCAAGTGGGGTAGGCAGAGAGAACGGAACGCCAAACAGATCTATCTTTACACACTTCCTTCGCTTCCTCCACATTCATACAGTTCCTCATACACGCACGTCGGTTCCTCTTACTCAACACGCGGCCGTCCTTGAGAATTTGATCCACGTGATCAAGCCACGTGGTTCTCGGACGCCCGCGTTTCCTCACACCCTTTCTTTCAGATAAGTATATCCTCTTTGTCATTCTTACCTCGTTCATTCGTTCAACATGCCCAAACCACCGTAGTTTATTCACGCGCATTCTGTCCACAACACTCTTCTTGCATCCGCTCATTCTTCTAATATCCTCATTCTTCACTCTATCACGCAGCGTTTTACCAACCATTCTTCTCAACGACCGCATCTCTACTGCATTTATTCCACTTTAGTCCTTCTTCAACCACGTCCATGTCTCGCTTGCATACGTAAGTGACGGTACCAGAATGGTATTGTGCACCAGCATTTTAGCCATGTTCGACACACTGTCATTGCTGACAATGGGTCGAAGTGCACCGTTTACTCTAGCACCGGCCACTTTCCTTCTTTCAATGTCCCCATCGCATCTTCCATCCCTCGTAAACATACTTCCCAAATATTATTATAACATATTATTATATTAAATTCATTATTATATTAAATTTTTGGTAAATGAATTATTGTTATTATCTCATATCTCATTTATTAAACAAAACAATATTAGATTCTACATTTAAGATTACACAATATAAGATTAACAATAAATTTTAAATATATAACATTAAATAACAAAAACCATAAAATATTAAAATAAATGTATATTCAAAATGTAGAACCCCAACATTATTCGAGTTGATTCTTCCATGATGTTCTATGAAATAGTACAATCATGGGAGATCACTAGAACAATAGAAGTACGGCCTTCTGCATGCTGTATTTGAGCCTGTCATCTACTCTCAGTTTTCTGAGATTGCTTGACAGACTCTTAGGTATTAAACCATTCACAGACAACAATATATAGGCACAATGATTGTGGTAGGTGTTCTCCACATATCTTTGATTTCGTGAGCAAGATCAAGATATTTTATTATCTTATCTTGCTCAGCTTTATTTAAATTTTCATCGTGCGGTATAGTGATGTCTATGATGTATGTTTTACGGCATCTGCGATCAACCAAAACAATATCTGGTCGATTAGCTAGAATAGTTCGATCAGTTTGAATTGGTCGATCCCAGTAGAGTTTAGTGTCATTGTTTTCGAGTACCGATACTGGACAATAATTGTGTCGCTGAGTTTCGAAATCCGCTATAACACATACATTTGAATGTGTTATAGCGGATTTCGAAACTCAGCGACACAATTATAGTATGGTAATTTTGATTCCTGTTCAATTAATTTAAATTTCAATTAATTTAAATTTTATTATTATTATTATTATCTACTATTATCTGCTGAAAGGTAAATTATATTATTTTATTATGATGTGTTCATTGTGTTCGGAATCACCCCAAATGATGGAAACTCGATTACACCCAGTGCTCTAAAAAAGAAGCTTTTAAACCTGAAGAAAAAATATTGTGTTTCTCACCTCCTAATGTGAATATTTCCTCAAATGGGATTCCTGCTGTTATTGTTGGCTGTTGTTTGCTCCCTTTCTTTTCTTTTTTGTCCTTATCCTTGTCTTTGTTTTTATCCTTTTCTTTATCCTTTACTTTCTCCTTTAACTCCTTTACTTTGATCTTCTCCTCCTTTTCCTAAAGTGAATTAAATGTCAAAAAAATAACGTCGCAATACTTAATAACATTTCCCCAATAATTATTTCTTTGATTATATACCTATTTCTAAAAAAATATTCATACATGAATGTTCACCAAAACGTTCATTAAGTTCATTAAGCAACCAATCAATATTTACTTAGGCGATAGTAAAAATATTATGAAATACCTTTTCTCTTTTTTCTTTTTCTTTCCTGTGTTTTTCCTTCTTCTTTTCCCTCTCCAATGTTTCCTTTTCTTTCTCCTTCACCTCCTTCTCGCAGACCTTCTCCTTGTCTCTCGATTTCTCCCTTTTCTCTTTGCTTTTTGTAGGAAATTTGAAGGCTTTTGTTTTTTTTGATTTAGAAGGACTTCTAGAAACAAAATTTACTTATCAGTCAACTCGCTACAGATACACTGGAAGTTGCATTACAAACTATACTAGTAATTTTACATGAGTATGTCATTACACGAGTTGTGAGTCTGTAGATCATGATGATATATAAGTATATGGATACTTACTTGGTTTCAGCATCTTCTTCGGGAGAACTCTCTCCAGCCAAAGCAGCATATCCCCTGTCCTTCTTAGATTCTTTCTTATCCTTCCTCCTTCCCATCAACAAATCCTTTTTACTAGGCTTTTCATGGTCGGCATCACTGTCTGTAAAAATTTTATATAAAAAATAATCAATTGGTTTTGTCAAGTCCTAGATAAACTTCTCATAACCTTATGAAAATTCCTTCAACATATTTTTACTCTATTTTAATCAGGAAACAATCAGAGACGTGAGTGGATAAGGTGTCATGTGTCATAAATAAAATACATATTTGAGGTAGACGTTTTAACTGCAATGATAAATAGTGCACCAAAACACTTTCATCCACTGTCAAAATTGGATTTCTGTTATTTATTTTTTTGTATATTATTATCGTTTAGACATCAACACCTTCCTTTATGAAAGAAAGTAAAAGGCTATTTGAAAAAGTAATGTAACATATCACACTTTGTCTTTCCTTGATTGTTGTTTATGTGAAATGCTATTGTGAAAGAATAATATTTTTTTAAACTTTATTATGGAACTTATCAAGTTGTAATGAACGCATAAATACTTGATATTATTGAATTATTTTTATGTAGATATGTAGTATTCAACCTGGAGAACAAGAATCCGGCGCACAATTGTGGATTTTTTAAGCACAACAATAAATATTTGCATTTTTCGTATGCCCTTGACGTATCACAAGTATCCTATAAATATCGGAGGCCATGTTGAAATTTGCACAGAGAAATGGTTCATTGTTACCAACATAACATAAACAATGTTTACTGGACAAAATACAATGGAAGTCAAAATTAGACAACGGGGAAAAAAGTCAAAATAATGAAATGGGAAAATTATCACAATTTATTAAATCGAAAATAGACATACCTCATATTATTATTATAAATCCTTTTTCGTATATACTGTATTTGTGTTGTTAGGTAGTCTGGTGCTAATATATGCAAAAACACATTTATTACGTTGACTGATTGCGGGTTAGGTTTGTTAGGTAGTATGGTGCTAATATATGCAAAAACACATTTATTACGTTGACTGATTGCGGGTTAGGTTTGTTAGGTAGTACGGTGCTAATATATGCAAAAACACATTTATTACGTTGACTGATTGCGGGTTAGGTTTGTTAGGTAGTACGGTGCTAATATATGCAAAAACACATTTATTACGTTGACTGATTGCGGGTTAGGTTTGTTAGGTAGTACGGTGCTAATATATGCAAAAACACATTTATTACGTTGACTGATTGCTGGTTAGGTTTGTTAGGTAGTACGGTGCTAATATATGCAAAAACACATTTATTACGTTGACTGATTGCTGGTTAGGTTTGTTAGGTAGTACGGTGCTAATATATGCAAAAACACATTTATTACATTGACTGATTGCTGGTTAGGTTTGTTAGGTAGTACGGTGCTAATACATGCAAAAACACATTTATTACGTTGACTGATTGCTGGTTAGGTTTGTTAGGTAGTACGGTGCTAATATATGCAAAAACACATTTATTACGTTGACTGATTGCGGGTTAGGTTTGTTAGGTAGTACGGTGCTAATATATGCAAAAACACATTTATTACTTTAATTTTATAAAATTAGTGATATATATGGTATTTATGGATTTAATTCATTTTTTTATTGAAAATTTATCATTTTTCTCTATGATATGCATTGTTTATGTCATATTGGTAAACCTGCAATTCATTTCCTAAATTTTTGTGTCAACATGGCGTCGGATACTTGTTTTGATTGTGATGTGTAAATCGTGTACAAAATATGCAAATAATTAATTTTGTGTGCATTAAATCAACTTACTTTGGATGGATTATCATTTCTCAGGTAGAAAACTACATATTCACATAAATATAACTTGAAAATTCATAATTATTTTCTTGAATAGTTCATCTATACTTGATATTTACCAAGAGTTCACATGATAGGCTTAATAAAATCCATTAATCTGTAGCATTTGTTGTGATGACGAAAATAATACATTCCAGGTATGTTAATAATTAATGATAACCTTGTATATACGATCAATAATATATAGTGGGAAATAATGATATTTCAAAAATATGTATATAAGCGATGGAAACTTACAGTCACTCTCATTACTTCTGCGGCCGGATTCTGCATTATAAAGACCAGGAAAACCTTCTTCATTATCGTAATCCATACTAGCTAATAAGAAAGGAATTCTTTGAACAGCAAAATGATAAATTATTTAAATTTATATATTAATCACATACTAATTATACATTGACAGCCATTTTACGTCAAATTAACTGTCAGTTGTCAACTCTTTTCTATGGTTGTCAATTATTGTTGTGAAAATTATTCAATTTTAAATAAAAATCTATGGATTCAATGCCGCATCTAGGTCCATGGCCGCATCCTTATCGACGGACGCCAATGGAAGCAGTGTGACCAGATTTGGACGATTCATTATTTTCGAGACCGTTCCCCGACATTAGCGATATCTGGCGGCCGTGGATAAAACTGATTTTGATTGTTATTCTATGACTCAAAACAAAGTTGAACTGTCAAAACAAATTGAAACCATTGAAACTTGCATGCGACGTTTGAAGAAGTGCCCGGTATAAAACTTGCAAATAATCGTGTAATTTTATATAATCGAGATATCAGTGTATCTGGAGATAGCGCAAAAAAAAGTTTCTCATGAAAACCTGTCGTTTCCGGCAAAAATAAAATCTAGTTCTAATTATAGCACACGACTTACTATTCTTTCTTACTTAATGTGAGGTACCGCTAATTTCATTATATTATATCTTTTCAGAATCAAAAGTGAGTTATAGTGTCAATAATTTTTCAGAATTTATTGTTATCATATACGAGTCACTTTGTCGTGTTAATCTATTTAACAAAATGACTTCTTTGGCAGATGGTGGTCATATGAATATTACAATGTAGGTGACTTGACCCAAGGATTAAATATATATAGGAAGGCACATTAAGGGTTACACCCTCCCACACTCATGAATGTCAGTTCCTGTGTCATCCATACTCTTCTAGCAAATTCTTTCTAAGGGCTCATGGTTCGCCTGAAGGACTCCCCCTGACGTAATCCTTCCTGAAATATAGGAAGGCAGTGGGACATCATCGGAATTGAGAAAATGCTAATGGTCTTTTCTCAATTTTCAACTCTTACTAATACTTATTAATTTAATGTTCCAGAGCAAGTTTAAAACAAATAAATTACAAACAAAAACAGTTTTAAAGCAAACAAGGCGACTGCACCAAAAACATAGATGCTTGTCAAAATTCTTTACAAATATCTATACACCAATCACTTACAAGTGTAGTATATTGTAGCGTGCATAGGGAATTCAAAGTAGCACCTATGTAAAGTTTCAAATCAAATATTTATTTAAATTGTCTTAAGCAGTATTCAATTTTGTGAAACGTCTTTAACCATTTTTATTTGATGATAGATGTAGAAAAAAATTGTTTATATTTTCTTTTGTCCATAACACTAATTAAATGATTATTCTTAATAAATAAATATCAATAGCATTGAAGTGTTTTTATGATAAATCTCCACCACCAACAGTCACCTCTAAAGATTATTTTAAAATATATATAACTACAATACTCTGTAAAATGACTGACTATTAAATTTGTCTAATTCATTGTATAAGCATTCTTATGGGTACTATTCTATCAATGACTAGGAGCATTAAATTAATCAAACTGTAAAGTATATCACTATCTTCTCAAAGAGCTCATGGTGATCGTAAATAAATCATCATTGATGCCTTGTCTTACCCCAATGTATTAGTACTTACTTTGTTTTCTATTTTGTGTATAGAATTGTAGCTATGTCAGACAGTTAGGCAGAGTTATATAAAATTGTATTCAGGTCAGACACTTTTTTCAGCTAAATACACATTTGCTAATTCATTTATTGATTACACTGACAGTATCTGAATAACTTTAAACAATATGGTAATGTATAGTAATTTAATAATTCCATTGTAGCCTGGCGGTACAGTCTCGGCCTCAAGCACAAGAGGTGCGTAATTCGATTCCAGGTGCCAGCAATACCCCATTTCACGACACAAGCTTTTAGCTTATGGTGAAAGGTGTATAACAAGGGTGGCCAACACGCAGGCCACATACGGCCTGTTGGGTGTCTACGTGCGGCCCGCGAAGCATTCCTCACTATTTTTTTTGATAACAGTCGGTATAAGTATCCGTTACTTTTTTGAAAGAGGTACTATTTTGAGAAAATATTCTTAAAGAAAACCGAGGAGTTTTGAAACATTTCAAATTCCTATACCATTTTGAAAACTTGGCGACGGGGGGGTAGAAATTTTAAGGTGAAGGTAAAATTATAAAATGTTCCATATATGGAGTAAATTGTTGTATGGTCCGGTAGACAATCTCAATTCTGAAATTTGGCCCAGCTGCTGAAAAGGTTGGCCACCTATGGTGTATGAGATTGTATTTTGGTTTATAACAAAAACCTAGATATATCTAATCTAAAAAAATCTAATATTTTTTTAATTTTATTAACTTATAACATCCTTAAATAATTTAATCACACATCTGAAGTAAAAACAGTTTATTACATATCTTAACAGTCTGTACGGGATATTCTCACTCAATTTTTAAGAGAAAACGCCAAACCAAACAACATCTAGGTTAATAATAGGTCATACTAGATATAATAATGTACAAATTGGAAGAAAAAAAAACATTATAATCATATGAGCATTTATTTTAAACAGTAAATAGCTTATAAAAAATTTACATAAAATTATACTATGACAATTTAAAAATATAACTATTCAAAATATAACAATTTAAAAATATAACTATTAAAAACCAGTGCCCCGTTCCACCATTATACTTTCCAACTCTGCATTTTGCACTATGCAATTCATCGGCTTGTTTCCGTTCCACCATTACATCTTTTTGCAAAGTAGGAATTGCAAAGTGAAAAGAAGACGCCATTCGCAAAGTAAATAGGCAGTTCTGTTCCACCATTACTACTTTTCATAAAAAACTTTGCCAACATAGCAAACGAATATTTTGACATTTCAAATATGCAATTCGTCGTGTTGTGAAAGTAGACGTTGGTTTATATTATAGGTGTTTTAAGTAAATTTGTTATACAATGTGGCGAAAAATATTATTACAAAGGGATGAGGAAGACGGAGTTGTGAGATTTTATAAAAAAAGGATTAATTTCCAAGATATTTTGCCCACGCAGTTCCTGGAATATTTTAGAATAAGTAGCACTCAGTGTGAATATGTTTTGAGAAAGTACACGAATTTGGAATGTATACGTCTTATTTGTCTTAATAATTTTAATTATGACTGGAAATTGTTATGGAGATTATTTTGTGATAAAAGTATTGAGTTGGTTATATGCCAGTCTTTCAGTGACCTTGGAAAAGAAGGGGTGAATTGAAATTGGACGAAAGGAAATTGGAATATAAGTGTGTATAAAAAAGTTTTTTTTTTAAATATATCCACAGTGACTGTAGATATACTTAACATAAGTGTTTTATTTTAAGTTATCCTAAAAATGTTTATAATTATGTAAAAAATATAAAATATATCCTTTCCTTTATGCGCAAAGCTATGTCTCAATCATAAAATAGATCTCATGAATAGTATGTTATATGATAACATAATATCATGTAATAACTATAATCTCATCGACGTTCGTAACCTAGAAAATAATATCTAGAATTCATAATATTTTTTAATTTAGTCGACACTAAGTGAACTCTATCTGCTGTTACAAACATTAAATTATACGGCTTACTTGGCTGACAATGTTGGACTACTTTATAGTAAACATATTCCACTAATACTGAGACTCCCAACAACATCGGAAGTGGCAAAATCACTACATTAGTAGTAAAAACATTGGTTAACACAATGTCAACAGAAAATTTAAAGGTATGTATTCAAGATCTTAGGTATTTTTTTTTAATAATAGATCAGTAGTAGATTTGCTATTACGATGCCCGTCTACCATTTGGGAGGTCTTGGGCTTGGTTCCCGGCAAATGTAAAAAATTTCACCAGTAATTTCTATATTAATTAAGATAACATACATACATCACGTCGCTTCCCTTGCAGGGTAGGCAGAAAGGATCGAGCGCCACTTCCTTCTATCCTTACATACATCTTTCGCTTCCATCACTGTCATACAATTACTCATGCATGCTCTCCTGTTCAATGTGCTCAACACGTGACCGTCCTGTAGGATTTGATTTAAATGATCTTGCCATTTAATTCTCGGACGTCCACGTCTCCGAGCACCATTCCTCTCAGCCCAATGTATCTTCTTGGTCATTCTTTCCACGTGCCCAAACCATCTTAACTTATTTACATTCATCCTTGTAACCACACCAACTTTCATTCCACATTCCTTTCGTATATCACTGTTACGCACACAATCTCTCAGACTTTTACCACACATCCTTCTCAACGATCTCATTTCTACTGCATTTATGCCACTTTCATCCTTCTTTAACCATGTCGGACAACAGAGGCTAACGCACTTGCCTTTGAGTTACGAGGTCCCGGGTTCGATTCCCGGCCAGGGCAAAATGAAGAATGACCTTTTTCAAATTGTCCAGGGCCTGGGTGTTACATGTATATGTGTTCAGTGCATTGTATATATGTATATCGTCGCGTTAGTACCCATAATACAAGATTCATATCTTAGTTTGGGACTAGCTAGATCTGTGTGAATTGTCTATGCATGTTATGTTATGTTAATCATTCATGCCAATATTATGTCGCTATTTTTTTTTTATCTATAAAAGTGTTATAAAATGAAATTTTTATAAAATCTTACCTATTAATAGTATTGGATTGCAATATTTTGTTTTTCATGTTTTGGTAATCTCATTTTTGACAAGTCTATTGAATGGTCATAATGTTCTCTTTGGAAATCCACAATAATTTTACCATCAGATTGTTGAGATAATTTTGTAATTACGTTTATAAATTTGATTTGAGTCTCTTCCATCGTGACCTGTAAATTTATAAGATAGTTACAGATTTGACCTCAATGGTTTTAAATTGGAATGTTTCAGTGGAAAATTCTCTCCCTCCATATTATATGGCTGTTAAGTAGATGTAATGCAAATACAGTTTTCTATGTATTTTTACTTGCTTTTTTACTTTTATAATATTCACAGGATCAGACAGTCAATTGTAGAACATGACAACAAAATGTGAATTCAATAAGCGGACCAGCAAAGATCCTTAATTTACCTGGAAGTCTTAAAAAAACATCAAAGTTAAATGAATCATTATCAAACAACACTAATAACAGTACCAAATTGCTAACAATTTTCTTATTCGATTAACCAAAAGATCAATTAAAAGTACTAAATTATGATTAAAATGTATAAAAAAACAAGATGAATAGATTCAAATGAATTTATAAAATAATTATAAATTAATAAAACAAGATTAAAAATCAAATAAAAATAATTAATCATGATTAAATGTATTTAAAACAAATGATATATGATGAATAGATTCAAATGAATGAATAAAATCAAGTCAAAGTAATAAATCTTGATGAAAATGTTTTTAACACATAAATTAAGATGAATACATTAAGATGAATGAATATAGTAAGATGAAAATCAATTTAAAGTAAAAAAAAAAAGGATAAGGTGTGTTTAAAAGAAATAAATAAGATGAATACATTCAAGTGAATGAATAAACAGAATAAGTGAATAAAAATTAATTAAACGTAATAGATTATGAATAAAACGTATATGTAAAGTAATGCAAAATTTATTTAATGGTTAAGGGTTTGAATATTTACCTGTTTTCTTGTTATTTTCACAGTCATACTACCTTCAATGAGATCCAATTTAGCAACTACAAAGTATTCAGCAAGAGCTTTCTGTACCAGAGGCCAACATTGTTTCAAATGTTTTTCATGATAACTAGGAAATAATGTGGCGAATGCACTTTCATCCAATAGTCTATTGGGTTTAAACTTAGAATCACTCATTTCTAATGTGAGAAATAAAATTACCGTAAAATAATAACTTCAATAACAAATCGAGATTGTACTACGCTTATACACCGTATTTGACAGATATTCTTGAAGGATGTTTGACATTTCGATACATGACATGTATACCAATGCTAATTGCTAATAGAGCTACTATATCTATGGGTTCCATCTATTTTAGATCTATTTCTATGGGAACGGGTCTCGAAAATAATGAATCGTCAGATTTGGTAGTTTCCTACTTTTTTGGTAGTTTTTGAGGCATTGGCAAAAATGTTTAGTAGTTTTTTTTTCTTTGGTAGTTTTTAGTAGTTTTTGGTAGTTTTTTTAGTAGTTTTTGGTAGTTTTTTGGTAGTTTTTGTATTCAGTCGGTAATTGGTAGATAAATTATCGGGTACTTGGGAAAATACCCGATACTTATTGATTCAAAAATAATTGTCGGTACAAGTAACGAGTACATTTTAGAAAAAGGTACTGCGTGAAAATATTGTTGAAGAAAACCGAGGAGTTTTTGAAATACTTCAAATTCCTATACCATTTTGAAAATTCGGCGACGGGGGGGTAGAAATCTTCGTGAAAAGAAAAGTATCCGATATTGATCATCGTCGGTACAAATACCGGGTACATTTTAGAAAAAGGTACTGCTTGAAAATATTGTTGAAGAAAACCGAGGAGTTTTTGAAATACTTCAAATTCCTATACCATTTTGAAAATTCGGCGACGGGGGGGTAGAAATCTTCGTGAAAAGAAAAGTATCCGATATTGATCATCGTCGGTACAAATACCGGGTACATATTAGAAAAAGGTACTGCTTGAAAATATTGTTGAAGAAAACCGAGGAGTTTTTGAAATACTTCAAATTCCTATACCATTTTGAAAATTCGGCGACGGGGGGGTAGAAATCTTCGATAAAAGAAAAGTATCCGATATTGATCATCGTCGGTACAAATACCGGGTACATTTTAGAAAAAGGTACTGCTTGAAAATATTGTTGAAGAAAACCGAGGAGTTTTTGAAATACTTCAAATTCCTATACCATTTTGAAAATTCGGCGACGGGGGGGTAGAAATCTTCGTGAAAAGAAAAGTATCCGATATTGATCATCGTCGGTACAAATACCCAGTACATTTTAGAAAAAGGTACTGCAAGAAAATATTGTTTAAGAAAACCGAGGAGTTCTTGAAATACTTCAAATTCCTATACCATTTTAAGAATTTAGTAGTTTTTGGTAGTTTTTGACTTCGCCATTTAGTAGTTTTTGAAAATAAAATCTGGTCACACTGATTCTCTTTGAATGGAAGCGGTGGAGAGCGTATCGCATAGGTGTAACGAGTAACGACTCTTTGTGGCTTTGTGCCTATTGGAAGACGTATTGGTGAGCATCGGGAGAAAAAGTTGACAAACTACAATTTGCCAGATCCCATACATGATACAGATTTCAATGATAGTAATATGTAGAGAACAAAATGGCACTATCTTAGTTGAGCAGCCCCACCCGTTGTCGAGTATTTTTTCATAGAAAGAGCCTATTAGCATTAGGTACAAATAACTCTATCCAAATTGGTTTTATTGCAGATTACAATGTTTGCATTAAATTATTTCAAAATCTTCACCATCTGAAGTGAAAGAGAAAGTCTTGAGAAGTTTGAAAATCTCGTGGATGTAAGAGAGGTCAATGTTAACTAGCGTCTAAAGGTAGAAGAAGAGGGATGAAAATACGCGAAATACTCTATGATTAAGTTGACAGCTGTCAGGCTGTCACATATGCTGTTTTCGTTTTGTGTGATGTTTGGTGAGGTTAAGTTACATATTATTATTTAGTGTGAATTATCTACATTAAACATATTTATAATTTTTTGTATTACCAATTCGGCTATGAGGCATGGTATCCATAATGTAATTTTTATGGCATGGAAAGGACGACATGTATAATAGTTTATCTAATTACTTCAGCAAGTAACTTCAATACATACCAACATACATAATAATAGTATTTTATAAAACATGATTTCATAAGAAATCAATGAAATCACGACTTTGTCGGTAGCCTGGAGGTAGAGTCTCGGCCTCGTGAACAAGGGGACCGTGGTTCGTTACCAGATAACGGCAAACTCCCCTTTCACGACTAGCTTTTAAGAGCTTACTGTGAAAGGTGTATAAGGTTGTATTTGGGTTTATAACAAACAAAACCCAGATATATCTTTTTTTTTTAAATGATTAAGTCGTAAGTTATCTGAGTGGCTTTCTAATGAAATTGGACAAATCTGTTTGAAGTAAAATGTCAGAGTGCGAAAAGCCTAAAACTAATTAAGATTTTTACTGATTTTGAGTGACAAGTAACTTTTCAAAGAGCTGGGGTACACTACAGTGTTGACGGGAACGGGATGAATCAGTTCCAGGATTCAAACCATGAGCATCCCTCCAGGAAGTCTGAGACTACCATCAGACTTCTGGCCACCTCATTGTCGAAGTAATAATTTTGTTATTTTGGATGTGTAAAGATTTTATCTTTTTTAAAATACATTGATAGTCGAGGGTAGGTATACTAGATTGATAGTACATAACATTGAAGTAAAGGAGAAAAAAACTAAGTGCATATGATTAATGATTTATATTCAAGAAAAAAACTTTATGATCAATCTCAAAACTTGATGTAAATTGATGAAATTACACAAACCTAATATTCGTCTCAGTGGGGAAGGAGTAAGTTGATAGTGTTATTTGATGATAAAGAATACCTAATTAAAAAGTATTCTGCTCGAACATTAGAACAATATGTGAAATAAAGGTTGAAAATGAATGTTTGGAGCAAGTGGACGAGTATGTATATTTAGGAAGTTTGTGAGGGATGGAAGATGGGCCAAGGATAAGATGTTTTTAGACTAAGATTAGTTTTTAATTAATTATTTTTTTACACTCCTATATTTTTATTCTAATATGGTATTTTTAAATGTTTTTTTTTATAAATAAATAGTATGTTCAATTAATTACTGTGTTTTACATCACCTGCCTCACATAATAGTAATATGCTATAGCTCTCTAACTTTTATAATTTTAATATTATTTATTTCAATGTGTTCCTAAAGAACACCATAAGCATATGTTAAGTTTTTATACTGTTGCTGCTCTCTCTTCACCTCCTTTCCAGTCAAGCCGGGTATCGTCAATTTTGCCTCTGTGTTACACCCCTCCTCTTCCTTAAACCAGGTCCTCCTCCCAGACGAGAACCTTCAGCCAGCTAGCTCAATCTCAGGGTGAGAGAAGGAGGATCAACAAAGAAATATTAATTATTTTGTTCCAATAGTCTATCTGTTAGCAGGGGTGATGATTAAAAGAGATATTTAGATTTTAACAACTGTAGTTAAATTTAAAAAAGCAAAACTAATATCTGTAAGCATAATTATAATAATAACCCTACTAGTTGTATATATTAGGTGAGAGTAATGGAGAATAAGTAACTTACGTTATCGTTGTGAGATTTCGAGACATCAACAAATAATCATTATCAATGTTCTCCCTAGGCAAACCAATTCTGCAGTTAATGTACCGCAGAAACCTACTCTCTATCTTGTAAAGATTATTTTACAAATCAAAAAAGTATTTATAATTTTCAATGTACACAGACTTGAAAAAGGCTTACTGATTCTCAGCACAAAACCCAACATTCTTAATGACCTTTTACAAATACTGTCCACATGATTAACAAAACGTAAGTCGCTGGTAAAAATTATACAAAATCATTTATTTCATTCACTGATGCTAGCGGAGAATCATTTATTTTATATTTATAAAAAAAGGATGTTTACTTCTGCAGAAACGCATAACTAGGTAATTCTTTGTATTTAATCTTAGTCTATTATTTTATCACCACTTCATCAGGGGTGTCTTCAGTTCTTCCAGCAAATTGCACAGTCACCGGAATATGCCGATCGCAAAGAATGGGAGTATTTGAATAAGTTTTTTGTATTTCTACTAATTGAATCCTCAATATTATTCATATATCGCGGAGGGTAAGACCGAGGGGACAAATGGCAGAGGCCGACCAAGAGACGCATATATGGACCAACTGAAGAGGGACATGAACTGTGGCTCATACGTAGAGCTGAAAAGACTGGCTGAGAATAGAGACGAATGGAGAAGAAAAACCAAACTCGATGCAGACCAATCCAATGGATTGTAACTCATTATATATATCTTGTATAAAATACATTAGCTAATTTTTTACATTTTTTTCGCAATTTTGAAAACAGTTTATAGTCACTATGTTCACCCGTAAGCTTGTAAACTCAATACATTTTACGGCATGAGAGCCTATTGCCTAACAATAAAGTTGACAGAAAATCTGCAAAACTGTACAAAAATATTCAATAAAATCATACATTTAAAACTAAATAATACAAAATCACATTAATTCCTTGCAATAAGCATTCCAAAAAAACTGACCAACTTTATGTACATCTAAACTTGATAGTTGGGTGTTAACTCTTTGGACGCGCC